>VZTL01050658.1:0-32622 GCA_013400535.1 Scopus umbretta | reverse complement strand
AAAGATACCTGATATAGCAATCAAAAGTTACAGCAGAACAGAGAAAATGAGACACTTGGCTTTGATAACATACAGCAAATGATGTATAAATGATTGATTGCCACTAAATGTCTGTAGTTCTGCTTCCACTGGTATGGGTTATATAGCTATGGACAATTTTCTTATTTCAACTACTTCATGTTCTTGAAGGTGGTAGGAGCCCTGGAGTTGTAATGAACAAAAAGCAAATCCACTGGTTGGAGATGATGTTCTACCTTCTGCGTGAGCTACATTACTCTCTGTCCCTCATCAGTGCTGAGTAACTACACAGAAGAAGAACAACCTCAACCAGATAATGGGCTGCTACAAAAACCAAAAAGCCCCACAAAAAAACAACCGCCCACCATAAAAAAAAGAACATAACTGAGAATACTTTAGCTTAGATTATATTCAGTTGGTTTGTTCTGTTGTACATTTGAATAACATTTTTTGCAGAGTCTTCTTTATTCATAGTGAACTGGAGATGACTTTCCATTTCTAGGTCAGAAACATTATTCATCCTTCAATGTACATCTCCATTTTTAAATACTTAAATGAAATTCTGGGCTGTACCTATTTAAATTTACACAGAACTAAATCCTAAGCACTGGTATGCTTTCAGTAAATGTTTTCCTGCAAAAGATTGTCATAAAATATTTTTTATTTTCTCTTAAGGACACTGCAATTTGGTTTTGTATCTTTTGAAAGGTTAAACAAGTGTTTTGGAAATATTTTTCTTTCTGATATAACATCTGAGTAGAATACATCTAGCATAAGCCATTTCCCAAAAGAGTCTTCCTTGGATTCTTAGTTATTTCTGAGAATAAGAATCACAAAATTTGTCATATTTTATAAACTAAGAGCTTTCTTCTATATTGTCCAAAAAGAAGACAATCTTTAAACAAATTTATTTACTGATTCTATATTTTTATTGAGATTTCAGAGACTATAAGTATAAAAATATTTGAGAAAAAATGAAAATTCTGTCTGCCATTGTTAATATTTTTTATAGCTACATGTATACTTTCAAGCTAAAAAATCACAAATAAATGAGGCAAATAGTCTAAGAACCTCCTTCTGTACTATTGAACTTTATTATTAATGTTATTATTATTTCTTAAAAAACAGAGAGTTCAACTGACCTAGTTTCTGCTTTGGATAGTTTATTGATCCAGCATATTTAAATGTTAAACTCTCTTACACTCCCAATGATAGAGCTTAGAAACTTCTGGTTTCTTTTAATCAGTTTTATTAATTGGAACTCTATGTACCTGACACATGAGTTTCAGAGGTTAGGTGCATGGAATTTCCTTTATTTTTAAGTGTGTAAATGATGAATTAGTTCATTATTACACTAGTATTAATTTGTTCTTCTATTTAAGTATTAAACATAGGTACTATTTAAGGTTAAATATTCTACTGAATATTTAGGAGAGTTTATTTTTTTAAATTACAGTCTTTGTACTTGTTTTTTTTTTGTATTTGTGGAGTTAATAGTAAATGAGAGACATTGCTCTATTTCAGAAGCAAAATAAAACATTTCCTTTTAGGAAGGCATGTTCAAAAACAGTTTACAGAAAAAAAAAATACAGGCTGTATCAAAATTCCAGCACTGTAATAGCTATAGTAACTGCAAAGAGCAAAGTCTTTCTGTTACTTTTTAAATGTCTACTTCAGTATTTCCTACTTTTCCCAAACAGACACTATATTTTAATTTTATTTCAACCCAATTAAAGTAGCAATATCAAAATTCATCATGGTATATGAGACAGTGTGGATGAGACTCAATTAATGGAAGGCCATGAGAAAATGTAAATAAGTATATTAAATTAGAACATACGTCTTTAGTTTATTAATCTGTCATTATTTGCTTTATTGTTTTCAAAAGCCAATTTTTTTTCTCAGTCAAGAGAAAAAATAATTGGCTTGGTCTGCAAAGAGAGGTTATACTAGCATAAAGCTTAAAAAGACATCTGATGGAACATTGCTATTATATGGCTATCCAAGGACAAGCCTTAAAAACCCAGAGTAGTTCAGTGATGAAATGTGACTAGGTAATGTGAAAAGTTCCAAAGGAAAATTTAAAAATATGTGAAGCAAAGTGAGATATTAGAGGGTATATTCGGTTTGCGTGGCAAGATTTTCGTGGGGGGGGGCTACAGAGGTGGCTTTTCTGAGAAGCTGCTAGAAGCTTCCCCTGTGTCTGATAGAGCCAATGCCAACTGGCTCCAAGACAGACCCATTGCTGGCCAAGGCCAAAGCTCATCAGCCACGTTGGTAGCACCTCTGGGATCACACATTTAAGAAGGGGGAAGAAAAAACCTGCACAACTGCAGCTGGAGAGAAGAGTGAGAATATGTGACAGAAACAACTCTGCAGACACCAAAGTCATTGAAGAAGGAGGGGGAGGAGGTGTTCTAGGCACAGGAGCAGAGATTCCCCTGAAGCCCGTGGTGAAGACCATGGTGAGGCAGGCTGTCCCCCTGCAGCCTATGGAGGTTAGCAGTGGAGCAGATATCCACCTGTAGCCCATGGAGGACCCCACGCCAGAGTAGGTGGATGTATCCAAAGGAGGCTGTGACCCCGTGGGAAGCCCACACTGGACCAGGCTCCTGGCAGGACCTGTGGGCCCATGGAAAGAGAGGAGCTTACACTGGAGCATGTTTGCCAGCAGGACTTGTGACCCCTTTGGGAACCCATGCTGGAACAGTCCATGAAGAACTGTAGCCCAGGGGAAGGACTCACATTGGAGAAGTTTGTGGAAGATTGTCTCCTCTGGGAGCAACCCCATGCTGGAGCAGGGGAAGAGTGTGAGGAGTCCTCCCCCTGAGGAGGAAAGAGCGGCAGAGACGACGTGTGATGAACTGACCACAATCCCCATTCCCCATTCCGCTTCGCCACTCGGGGGGAGGAGGGAGAGAAATCGGGAGTAAAGTTAAGCTCAGGAAGAAGGGAGAGGTGGTGAAATGTGTTTCAAGATTGGGTTTTATTTCTCTTTTTCCTACTCTGATTTGATTCGTAATAAATTAAACTGATTTTCCCCAAGTCAAGTCTGTTTTGCCCATGAGGGTAATTGGTGAGTGATCTCTTCCTGTCCTTATTTTGACCCATGAGCCTTTTATTATATTTTCTCTCCCCTGTCCAGTTGAGGAGGAGAGTGACAGAGTAGCTTTGGTGGTCACCTGGGATCCAGCTAGGGTCAATCCACCACAGAAAGTATGCTGGAAAACTTTAAGTGAAGCTGGATTCAGCAGACCCATCTCAGTTGTATCTGCCCTTCTGTGAGGAGCGCCCTGTAAACGGAAAAAAAATGCTGCTGTAGCTTGGGTTTTCTGACAACCCCACCTTAGCAGTGAAGATATAAACTGCTGTTTCATACTCTCTGACCCATGAAACCTAATTATCTCCTTTTCTTGGTTAAATTGATATCAAATCAAGCAGTTTCATATTTTCCAGTACTACTTCTGAATCTATGCTTCATTCTTGTTCTTGGCTAGGAAAAGTTGACCTTACTGACATAAATTTGGAATAACCCCAGTGAAGGTCAGAAATACCTGGAATAACATCCTTTCTGATGTAATTTAATTGGTCTTGGTTGCTCAGATGTTTCTACCAGTATAGTGCTGGCCTCACAGGGTCAAGGTCTTGATCTAAATCACTGGCAAAATGCTTGCTGACCTGCCCAGAACAGGGATTTTGCTATGTAGTCGGTGCAATGCTATAGTCTTTGAACATATTACATGTATAAGATTTTTTTTTAAATAATTTCAAGCATTTTCTGTAATTGCATTCTTTGATTTTTTTAATCATTTTTAAGTAAGCTCTTTCACTTTACTCATGATAATGATTTAGGAGATGGTACAGTATTGCAGTCCAGGATTTTATTGTATAAGGTACTGTGCAAATGGGAAAAAGGTGTGTCTTCACCCAAAATAATATTATTCTTTTCCACTTTCTCTGACAAAATACTTTAGACTGTTCGCAGTTATCTGCCACCTGTGCAGTTTAATATTGCTTCCAATTACAGCAAAGTAAACGTATGCTGTAAAAACTTCTGCTGCTTTATATTCTGTGCCTCACCTATCAATCCTCTGCCCTGTTTGCCTTTTCTACTGCTGTTATGCTCTGGACTGATGGTTTCAATGATTTTCCTCATCCTGATCATTGTGCTGGATGATTGTTCTGTTAAACTCAGAGTCCTTAGATTGGTGCCTTGCTTCATGCCTAATTATTTTATACTTATCTCATGCTTATACAAACTTCTCTGAACCTCTCTGGCTTAAAAAAATAGTGGGATTCACAAATAAGGAAGCTGAGAAGTTTTTTGTTATCAATTTCTGAGTTACAAGAGGGTCCTTTAGCAGTTTTAGAGAATTTTATTGATACTGAAGAAGCCATTCCATCAGTCAGTTCAATGCTTGCTGGATTCAAACACACTCCCAGTTCTCCATCTCATCACCTTTTGAAAAACATTGGCTTTTGCACGAAAAGAATACATATTGAGCAGCTGCTGTGTTTTCAGCGACGTACTGGCAAAGGTGGTACTATACAATTTTTAATTTTTTCTGACGGAGCACAGAAGTGTGAAATAAAACTCTTTCAGATAGCTCTAATATAAATGTGCTTCTAAAAAAAACATAGTTTTGGAAGTTCTGGTTGTTAATTTACATGACTGTTTTCATGACCTTTTTGGATATATGAGAGACATTTAATACTAAGTTATTTCTAAAGTTATTACAGGCCATATAATCTGCTGGACTCCATGGATTTTATTTGTTTTTTAGCTGAAATTTTCCATCCATTTTTATTTCTTGATAATATTACTAATATTGTGTTCCAAAAAGCTGTAAAGCATGAATGTTACCAACTCCTAGGACAGTGCATGTTCTTTGCAATGGATATAGTTACTTGTCCAGCTGAACTTCTAAAAGTCCATAGCACTAGAAAAGGTCTAAGAAAAAGTATATGCAAAATTGAACCTGCCATCCAAGAAGGGAAAGTCTCAGTCCCACTCCTCAAAACATTACTGATGAAAATAATATTTTTTTTCTTAAGTACTGTTTAACACAACTGTTAAATACCTTGTGCTACATGTCCTTCTAGTCATCAAACTTATTCCCTTTCTTTGTCAATTTACAAAATACATCATTCTCAAGTTGCCTTTTGAAGAAAGTTCACTGCGCTAATATATATATTCCAATAATTAATGGAATAATAAAGTAAGCCTAGATCTGACTATGTGCCTACTGAAAATGTAAGAAAGAAAATTAACAGGAGCTGTTTTCATTTTAATAATATAATGAAGCCTATTTTTAAAATATACATTTAGCATTTAAAATATTTTTCCTTTTTTGCACTTTCTTTTAAATTGAAGTTAGGTATTTTAATCACCATTGTAAGGTACCGAAAAACACACTCCATAAAAATGTCCTTTAATATAAATTGTGTTCAAACTTAGGTTTTGTAAACTGTAAATGACTTGTTTGGATTAACCTTATAAGCAACCATTAAAATCCTTTATTTAGCAGTGATATAGTCTTTACTGATTTCACTTACAAGTCAAGTTTTCTGTTGAGCAGAGCTTAGACAGTTCTTATCCTGAGAGGCAACAAGGGAAAAACTTGCAAAGAAAATCCCAACAGACATCAGAGACACTTAGAATTAGAACTACAATTAAAGAGGGAAATAAACTGTGGCAAAGACAGATTGTTGTTTTCCGGGTTAGGCTTGATCTGTTTTTCTTTCTAGCAAGATGCTCCTTTGGAGCCCTGCTGTTGCCAAGGTCCTCACTTACTACTTTGCTCTGGAGATTTACTACTGTTGAAACACTGTCTTTATGTCCTTGTTGTAAGAAATTATGTTCCATTATATTTAGGGTTTTAAGATTTGATTCTGCTCAGCACAGTGCAGAACAAGTGAATGGTTCTTCTATTGGCTTCATAGTAAAATTACACTTGGACTTAAGTGCCTTACTGGATAGGGGCTTCCTGTGGCAAAAAAACAGAAATCCTGCTTGAGAACTGGTGAAATCATTCCTACCAGTAAAATGTATTTTACTCATCAAGATGCGTTCAGTTCATTGTAGTCCTTAACCTTTTGCCCCTTGTATTCCTTGCTGATATCTAAGTTGCTTAATTTTGTTTAACCACTTGCTGAAGAAAAATACAGCAGGTATACTTGCAGTGCTGTTTCAAACATCTAGCCTGTCTTGATATTTTGCATCCTTGCAAAACTGCAATTACAATGCTGTTAAGTACACCTAACATGCCCTGACACTCTGTTTAGAAGAATGAACATGGCATTGAAGACTGTTTTCCAAAAACACTTATGTTCCTGCAGTATGCATAGGAAAAATAATTCAGCAATTCAATTTGTTTTTTAAATCAAACTTCAAAGTGTTTTAAGAATGTTTATTACAGAAATAGAACATGCATTTAACAGAATAGAGATGCAGTTAGAATTTGCTAAACACTTTTTCCCTTACAGTGTTGTCAGAAATCTTTTTTTAAAAAAAAAACAAAAACAAAAACAAAAAAAACCCACAATAGCAAGTAAATGCTAATTGGAAATGTAAACTCTCCTTCATATACCAATAACCTATCTCACTCTAAATGCAGATATTTTTGGAAGGTCAGTAACTTATGTGAACAAAAGTGTGTTGACATGAATATTTATCAAAATCGAGTAAGAATCACAATGATTATTAAATCTGAAGAGGTATTCTAATATACCTTTTCTGCAGTCTTTCTATTTCTGCATGGCTGAAGGAGAGACAAGATTTAGTAGTGTAACCAATGACTGATGGCATGAAAGAGCAGAGTTTAACTGCAGTCTCAGACTTAGTCTTCCTCCAGGACACTTGACAAAATCCTAACTAAGCACCTGAAACCTTCCAGAGTTCAGTCATTTGTCTCTGTGACTTAGTTCCTCCTTGCAAAACAAATTTAATTGCACTTCCTTATTCTTCAGGATTGTTGTGACAATATGTACATTAACGATTGAGGACAGTGGGGACTGTGCAAGCACAGTCAACACCCAGCAGGTTGGCCACGCATACGGCTGCATACTGATTAGGCTGTAAGTTCTGCAGCTCGGAGCCTGCTAGTTCTGCCCTTCAGTCTGGAAACTCCGCTGAGCTCCAACATAGGGAGGTACCACACGTGCTTGCTCTCCCTTTCCTCAGCACGTTTGGCACTATCTGAGCATGCATATTTAGCATTTCTGCTTAGGACTCTTAACATGTCTTGACACTTGCAAGGAAGTCAAGAATAATGCAGACTCCTGTTCGTGACATCTGGCCCTCAGTGTCACTCTTCCTTCCTCTACTCAGCTAAGGAGGAAAATTCTTAGAAAGCACCACAACTTCCCTCTAAGCCAGTTCTTGGACAGGTTGTGATATATTAATAAGAAGGACAACTGTAGATTACTTCGGTATAGCCTCAAAGAAGTAATTAGAATGAAGAAATGTGTTTCACATTACGAAGGTTTGTTCAAGGGAGTCTTAGTGTCAGCCCTAAACAATAGCACAGACATCACCTACAACTCTACTAGATATAGGACAGAAACTACAACTTATTAGCCAGATGAGCAGCCTGCCTTTCCATTGTCCATGCAGCGTTGGTGAGTCTGCCTTGGAAGAGCACCTGAAAACATGACCCAGCTTTTGCAGGTACAGAGAGCTTCTGTAGAGCAAGCAACATCCTCAATAGTACATAAATACTTTTTTTTTTCCTCTTAGTGCATTTCTCTCTACTGTCTACTAAGACTGCTGTTGGCACTGTATCTTATTAGCCCCAGGTTGCCCAAATACCAAAGCCCTTTGGGTCCTAAAAATCTGTTATTGTGGTATTTATTCCAGAGCTGCAGACTGGACGAACAAGGGAATAGGATAAGATTTACTCTGGTAGGCTGAGAATTTTAAATAAACTATGTTTCACTGAATATATGGATTTAAAATGACTTTATTAGAACTTTCATTTAAGTGTTTCCTAAAAGCTTATCATGATATTATTAACAATGTACAAACTTTGAAAATTGAAAATGCAGAGATAAACAAATTATTTGTTACAAAAAGGGCCTTGCAGATCTCTGGGGAAATGGAATATTCTAATGTCTGTTTATACCAGCAGAAATAAATTGTATTTGGTAAACATAATGTTAGTCATTTGCAAACATGAAAAAATGTGGGGGGTTTTTGTTTATTTCAAAGACTGCATTGCTCTTTGAATTTATTTGAGTTAAACTGAATTGTAGCATAGTAAGACTTTGGCTGTAGACAGAAAGTCACTTCTATGTATGCACAGGTTTTTCTTCTCTGCATTTCTCTTCTCCTTTTTCCTTCCTTCCTTCCTTGCTCCCTCTTTCTTTCCTTCCTTCTTTCCTTCTTTCTTCCTTCCTTCCTCTCTCTTCTTCTCTTCCCCACTTCCCCTCTTCCTCTCCACTCCTCTCTTTCCCTTCTCTTTCCTTGTTTTGACTTGCCGTCCCTTTTTTCTTTTTTTTTCTTCTTTTTTCTTTTTTCTCTTTTTTCTTCTTTCTTTTTTCTTTTTTTTTTCTTTTTTCTTTTTTTTTCTTTTTTCTTTTTTCTTTTTCTTTGTTTTTCTTTCCTTTTTTTCTTTTTGTCTTTTTTCCTTTTTTAGACTTGGGGAAGTTTAGTATGAAGGTATTACTTTTCAAATATCTATCAAATTTTCAGATTTTCAGTAGGACATACTGGGAAACCAAAGTGAACAATCTGAAGTGACTGCCTAAATTCAAAGTCTCTGAGTCATAGTTTCCAATTAATTTTTGTAGTGAATTAACTTTTGGATGAAAAGTATCTTTCCATTTCTCACGACACGCTTTGAGATGTTTTAACTTTGGCATCCAAATCATGAGAAAGAAGAATCAAATATCACATTACTTCTCAATGTATGTGGGCACAGAATGGCTCTGGTTTGAGCTATTAGGAAAAAGCAGGCTTCAAATGATTTCAGAAAGTAACAGTTATTTCAGGAATGGTGGGCATTATCAGAACAACATGAAGGACAAAACTAAAAGGTAAAAAATTGAGTTGCTCAATGTGTTCTCACTGTAGTGAAGACTTTTTCCATTTGAAAAACCATCACAAATATTAAAGTGCTTAGGCATGGGGTATTTGCTCAGCACAACTGTCAACAAGTTAAAACATGCAGTATTATGCTGTGGTGTCCATCAGTCCCACACAGTGTGTCCATCGTATTAAATAAATAATATAAATAAAAAAGTCTCACTATTACTGCAGATAGCTAAGCTTTATAAGTTCTTTAAGAATAACAAGGAAGATAACTTCAGGAGAAAGGGACATAAGACAAAAGCTAAGTGCAGCACGTGTCTACTTTTAGGTACTTGTCTTATCCTGTTATGCTATCGCCAGATTTCATGTTTCACTTTTTGGCTCCATTGGCTACTATCATTCAGATAAATAAATATCAAGCCTACATGTCTCAGTAATAATGTTACTCAAATTATACATAACAGAAGGAAATCTGTAAATAAGTAACGTCAGTTTGAAGTGTTATTAGGCTGTCATCTTCCTAATAAACCACCATAAGAAGTAGGTCACATTTTAAAAATATTAATCAGAAAAACATTGAAATTAATTTCTTTTAATTTTCTGTTTATTGTGAAACAAATTATCAAATTGATATTTTAAATAAATTAATATTTTCCAGAAAATACAATTTGATGATCATTCAGATTGAATTAGATCTTTGCTTCTAAATTTGTAAAAGTGCATTTTCCCACACTCTCTTCTTAAAAAAAAAAATGTCCAATTCTATCCATCTGATTAATACAGTGCAGTTGCTGAACTATAGCGCAGCCAAGGGAGAGATGGATTAATATGTCAGCTAAAATTGACAGTAGGATGACTAGTAACCTGCTTGATATAATTCCATGGGGTTTCAGGCCTTCTAGGTGAATGCTTACAGCCAGAAAACTTGGTTTTAAGTAAAGATATGCAATTGCTGAAGTAGCTTTTATTCTGACACAGAATACTAAAATTAGGAGTTTTATAGAAAAAAAAGAAAGTTAAATTAATTCTTCTCTTAAACAGTTATTGGAGCAGATTTTTCTATCTTATTCCAGGAACAGACTGGTCCTAAGTGCTTGCTTAGAAAAGATGGAATTTTTAGAATAAAAGGACTGGAGCTATAGAATATATTGATCACGATGTTAATGCACATAACAAGGCACTTAATTTTTAATCTCAGCTGCTATGTAGAGAAAATAAGGAAATAAAATTGGAAACAGATACAAAATACCTATAGGAGTAGGAGTTTGGTAGCATTTCCTAAACATCCAAGCAGGTGACATTATAAATGCAGGTGCTATCAATGGTAGTTATGTGTCAAGTGAGATTTATAAAATATCTACTTTTCTTTGCAAAGACAGCTGAATTCTGGCCCCTAGTGTCCTGTCCAGCCAGGTGTTAAATGTCTTGGGATGCGGCTGGGGTCCAACCCCTCAGGAGAGCGAGCTGGGTGAGTACATACCACATGAGAATAAATTCCCAGGGCAGTTGTTTTGCCCATCTTTGCTTCATAGTCCAGACTCAGGTCAGCCAGCTGGCTGTCTAGGAAAGAAAGTGAAGCACGAGAAGGAGCTGGTTCAAATTCAAGCCTTGCCCTTCAAGGCAGTATGAAAGCATTGGTAAGCAAAGCCAGTGTAGACATTGCTTCAGGCTTCCCTGCTGCAGTTATTTCATTCTAGTGTTTTAGGTGAAAATCAGTTCCTATGGATACAGCCTCGTATCACTAAGGTTTGCATTATTTTTGTTTAAAGGTGTTATGTATAGTAGCTCACGTGGCATTAAAAAAATGTTTTGGGATAATTATGTAAAATACACAACTACATATGAGGAGGCTCCATCTCTCATGCAAAAGAGTCCAAATGCAGTGCAAAAACATTGCAAACAAAACCAAAAGATGCATGCTGCAGAGTAAGCCTCATGGCACTAATTGTACCAGCAATCTAATATCCAGAATTTAAGCTGAATTTTTGCAAGTACACTGATCAATGCCTCCTGCTTATTGTCAAACATTAACTCTTCTATCAGTACTCTCATCTGCAGTCTAAACAACTATGTTTCACCTTTCATTCAGAGAATGACCTTTTGTAACTAAGAAGAAAATTAGCAGCAAGAACTTCTTTTTAATGGTGTCAGATAAAAATTATATTCAATCTTCAATAACAATTGTTTTATTTCTATGAGTTTGTTTTCTGAAAGGTATAAATTTGTCACCTATGGTGTTCTGAAAGACTTATCATACAGGGCCATAAAAAATGCAGCTGGTTTGCTTAGGTAATTGTATAATTGGAGATAGATCTCCAATGAATTTAGCACCCACTCTCACAGAGGTGTCTAGAGAATGTTGTCAGTGTCATGCTAGATGCTGCTAGTAATGAGGAGCTGCAGCTCAACCAGCTGGGGTAAAGCACAAGGTACTTTGGTGTCCTGCCCCTGCTCTGGCAGATTTGGAGTTTCTAACAAGAAGAGCAACGAAGTTCTGGCACAAGTGGCCCCTGAGGAGCTGGTGAGCTCCTTGGCCCCAGGGCAGGTAGCACCTTCCTCTCTACCAGGAACTGCCTGGGAACATCGAGGCCATACATCTATCTCATCTTCACCTTGATTTAATTAGACCTTAAAATTAAGCACATCATTTAAAGATTGTAATGCTTATATCTGATAGAGAGATAAAGTGTTGAACATCTGCAAGCACAGGAAGATTTTATGAATCCAGACATTGCCCATTAATTACACTTGGCCTCTTTTCATATGAAATCCCAAGGCTCCTCATGTAACTACGAAGGCTGGAGCTTTGGTATGTCTCCAGCAATGACTGTAAATGAAACAAAATTTGATTTGCTTTAGATCGGTCATCAGTGCAAGAGGGTGGTGGCTTTGGCTACTGAGATCTAAGGCGGAGAAAACATTTGTAAAAGATTCAGCTGGAATTAATCATTGGACTGAGCCTAAATATGTATAGCATTTCATTTTCATCTTGGTTGAGACTGAAATATCCTAACACACAATGGAACACTAGTAATTTGGAGTGTTTAAGCAAAGGGAAAACATTGGACAATGCAGAACATATTAATATATAAGATGCCTTATTTTTTTCAGGTAAGAGTTTCTCTGGAACTCCAGCAAAAAAAATTATAGCAAGTGATGAATGAAACCAAAAGGTTCCTTGGAAAAGTATTAAGCTTCTATATAATTTACCTCTAATTTTTAGAATTTCAAGGGGAATGATGCCTTTTTCATATTTGTTAAGCCTGCTACAGTAATCTATAGCACTGTTGTGCATTGTTCTGTACTTAAATCCCTTGGGTGGTTGAAAATTTGGCTGGAATAGAGATTTTCTATTACATTTTGTAGGGCTTTCCCATAGAATCTGGCAGCATTTGTAGAGAATGTTAGGATGAACTAATCACCGCCAAGATTTTAGGTTAAGAAAATTTATCTTGATTTCAGATACACAATAAAATGTCCAAGATGAGAATATAGTTCAGATGTAGCAAGCTCTCAGCTCTCTCCCTTAGCCATTGGATAGACCAATGTCTAAGGTGCTCCATTATTAACAGTATACTTAAATGTGTAATATATTAATATCAATTTTGTGGAATATACAAACACAATTGCAGGAACACCTAAACAGGAAAATTATTTCCTGAAAAATGTAATTCCTGATGGGAAGCCAGTGGGTTAGTCCATTTACATCAACAAGCTTTTGATTGTTCCTTGAACTTTTGAACTTAAGGAGAACTGAATTTTCTTCTCTTTAATATGGAAAGAATAGACAAAATTCTTTCTTTCCCTAGTAGTTACCTGAATCACTGTAGCAAAACACCCCAAAGGCCTATGCACTGTGTACTGTCTAGAAAGGGGTAATACAGATCTCTCTGAAGCCGATTATATACATTTTGAAAATCATTGCAAAGATCCCTAAAATATATTAGTTACGGTTTATTCTTCACTGGATCATTAATAAAGTTAGTGCAAGGTCAACACTATGTGTCCTTTGCCTGCTCCTTAACTGTCTCCCAATGAACCTAAACCTCCCTTGCTTCCTACCCCCTTCCACCAGCAGCAGACACCCAATGGACCGCTAGATTACGATAAATTAGAAGTAGTGGTTTGATCCGATTTTAGTATCTAAACCTTAACCTTTAGAAAGCCTTCTGTAGCTCTGTGTGAAATTCTCTGTCTTTCCAGCTCATACAGCATTTGTATGAGGGCAGGGAGGTGGCGAGGAGCTATCAGCATGTCTCAGTGGTTCTTCCAAAGCAGTTGCTTTCTAGGTCAGTTTTGGCTCATCCTTTCAGCCAGGAGATCACATGCATGCCACGGTGACACATCCAAAAGGACCAGTCTCCACACTGGATGCAAATGCAGTGGTACATTCAGGTAATGACAGTGGGAAAGGGGGATGGTGCTTTACCAAAGGTTAGCTTACTCGGGCTCTAACGTGCATGTCATAAACTTGCCACTTGCCTGAAATATCCTGTCCAGTCTGAAATATAAGTTCAATTTGCAGTTTGGACCTTCAAACACAGTTCCCTGGTGGTGTCTCTTGTCATGTAAGCGTTAAGCCTGATTTCCATTTGTTTTCCATAGAGAAATAAAAACATGACATTGTCATGACGGCACTTCCTGATGAACATTAGTGTGTGCTATGGTTTTGTCCCTGCCTGTGACTGAGCACCTGAACATTTGGAAGCAGTGCTGATGGGGATGAGGTGGTGACAGGGTAAATGAGGAAACATTTAATGCAGTTTTTCTAATATACACCTTACTGTTTCATAGAAATTGCAGATTGAAGAAATCTTGTGTATGGTTTTACGCATTCCTCAAAATTGTTCCTACACCCTAAACTATACTGATACATCACCTAATTTTATTTTTAAAAAGTAAAGTAATAGTTACCCACATTTTCCTTTTTTTCTGTTACTACTTATAAATTCTGCACACCTGGGATTGCTAAAAGTTTTCCCTTGCTCCACTGAGGTGTTTATGAATGACTATCTTTTCCACCTTATTACTGTTTTGGGGAAAAAAATGTGTATCTGGGGCCAATATGGTGACTATTCATAGTACTCCCTAGTGAAACAGCTTCAGTGGTGCAGTTCCTCTGGGTAAAAGTTTACAAGAGTACCTTTTAACTTTCTCTCGCATAGGGTTTCCTTTACCTTTTTTTTTTTTTTTTTTTTTAAATACAGCTAATTCTTTCCATTTATCAGCCTCATCCTGATGTAGTAGTCTACCTTCATGAGTATAATTAATAGAAAGTATATTTTTCCTGCTGTTAATAATGAGGTATATAGTGTACAATTATTAATTAAAGTGTTCATCGACATAGAAATCTATTCCTTATATATAAACTTTCTCTAGTTTAGAAAATATTGGTTAGGTTTAATGTTGCTCTGAGAAATGATAGTATTGAATACCATATGTGTTTTATATATAAAATATTTTTATTTATTCATCTGTACTAATTGTCCCAAAGCATTAATTAATGAAAATCATTTCCATTACACTCTCCTAACAATTCCTAAAAACTGCACTATAACATGCTTTAAAGAAATATGTGTTTTTCATGGTTCAATTATTGTCATGGCAAATATCCAGACCAGTGCATAAAGACAATAAAATACCTTATAAGAAGTTAGAGGCCCCTGAACACTTTTATTATACTGTACACACTGGAATCAGTGAAAGAGTTTTTAGGTACTATAGCCTGGGAAACCATCTGGTTTATTCTATTTTGAACAAAGAAAGCCATTTTTATATTCGTACTTTTCCCCTTATTGGAGGGGAGTACTTATGCTGCTGTAGCAAAGATTGTGTCAGCACTTCCTTTATTAAATCCATTATAAGAACCAAAAGAGAGACTGGAGAGTCGTCAAGTGTCTACAGGTGGGTGAGAAGGAGGCGTGAGATCGGAGCAGTCAGGGACCTTCTTGCCGGCCCAGCTGCACACATTAGCCCAGCTGAACTTCACAAACTCCAGTGACTTCATCAGAGCATCCGTAAGTGAATTTCACAAACATAATTAAAATATTCAGTTAGTGCTTGGTGCAGAGATCATCAAAGAAGCAGAAGTCTATCCATTGGTGTCAACAGGTCATGTTTCAGTGATTCACTCATGACCCTGGGTGAGATCACCTCCCATAGGAGCGATTATTCAGGCAGAGATGCTGGGCTGGGGTTGGGGACAGATGAAGGAGGGAGGGAGACGGCTGTCTGCAGAACATCTGCTTGGAGTCTTTCCTGAAGCAGCGCCTGAGCCAGTGTCCCTCTTCCTCCTGCACCATGGCTTGACAGCTAGCGGGGCAGCAGCAGGGCAGGTCTTTGGGCCCCGCAGTCCCCCTGGCTGTGTGGTGGGCAGCACGTGGTGCCATCCACACTCCATCTCCCTGCAGGTAGGGAATACTTGCCTATATTGAGGGCCTATCCTGGAGCCTGACAATTACTGGTACTTGATGGTGCCAGTACAAAGTAACAGAAGACAAGGAGAATGTCCATGACATTTCAAAACTCTGAAGAGAAACACTCCAACCCTGATACACAAGAGAAAAACTTGCAGAAAATATTGAGATTTATTTTTTGTTCCATTTCAGAATGGAAGTTTTTTGTTTTGTTTTGTTTTGTTTTGTTTTGTTTTGTTTTTTTCCTGTGGGAATTTCTATCTACATGAAGTAGATAATCATCTTGACTAGTTCTAGCTTTTGTTTCTTAGGAGAATTTTTCAACTATAGTTCATGTTCAACACATTTTACAGGCAGATAAAATCAGTATTTAGTATTAAAAACACAGACACTTCCCTCTGAAGATTCCTATTTTGCTTTTCATTATGTCAGAAAGTCTTATAATACATTATAGTTTAATTTTTAAAAATGAAAGGTTGACTCATGTAAAGTTGCAGACCTGAAGGTCTCCCTTGCATAAACTGTCATTTAGAATAGACCTAATGCAGAGACAGTGAATGGTAACATGATGGGAGCCTTGCTAAAATGTTGCATAAAGGGAACAGGATTTTTTTTTAAATGTTCTGAAATTCTCAGGCATTATTATTAAAGTGCAAAGTAATAAATGTAACAAAAGACTTTTCTGTGTAGTACACAACTTAGAGTATCTGAGAAAACTGATGAGTTTCTTGCATAGCCTTGTTGTCAAGTCTTGATGACGCATGAATAGTGTAGACAGCTCACCTCCTTAATGTTCAAGTTTAAGAAATTACCCCTGCAGCTGGTGTTTCCTCCATCATAAGTAGCTTGTACGGGAGCTTCCACACAACTTCTGGACCAAGTCAGCTAGACCAAAGGTGATTTAAAGTAACTAATAACTTTCCTGCTGAAAGTGGCTTTCAATTAAAGTGTCTGTCAGAATTGCAGCAGTTTCCTTAATAAATAAAAATCTGGTGTGTTTAAATTCTAGAAATGGTTTATTTTGATTAATCAAGTTGGTAAGGAGTCTTCTCCAGTTTAATTCTTGTGTGCCATTTTTGAACTTCTTCTGTGTCTGCACAGAAAATTACACATTTAATTAATTAGAATAAATCTTTCTGTGTTTGCAGGTGGAAAATCCATCGCTTTGGCACAGCTCTGCACTGGAAACAGCTTTCCCATACCATACATTTTTGTACTAAAAAAATCTGTTTCCCTTCAGAGAATTTTCATGAGAAACTGGAGGAATCACTGGTCAGAATAACCTCACATAGTAACTTCAGTGATAACGCTCCAAACTCATGTTTGTATCAGACCAGGAACTTGAATCTGACATTCCTCCAAGAGCCATGGGAGTACCCCTACTCTTAAGGTTTTTCTCTCAGTTTCAATAGATAACATCTTGCAACTGAAAAATCTTTCCGATAAAAGTTTCAAGGAAATACATTTTCTGGTGCTTTGAAAAAAGTTCCTGATCACATCTTGTGTCTTATAATAAGATATGTTTATATTTGTGCTGCATTTTCTCCCATTTTTTTCTGCATATGATTTTAATATGCATTGGATTATTCAGGTATTTCAAGCAATAAAAAAGTTTTTTTAGACTGGCAGTTTGCAGACCTCCAATTCTACGTTCAGACATTTAGCAGTCTCATTTCTGTGTCCCTGAATCTGGCAACAGACATTTGTGAAGTTCCCATACTAATTATTCCTACTCTTGGATTTGCATAGGGCTGGTATCAAACCATGTACTGATCACAGACTGAGTTCTGCTCTGTGTGAAATTTGGCACAGCAGACTTACATTGTCTTTGCCATACTTGAAGAATGCCTTGAGATATCATCAGCTCTGTCAGGATTTGATTCAAATCTTACTTCAAAGGCTTCTAGAGGAAAAAAAAGGGTGGAGACAGGAGTTACTGATATGGAGGGTAGTTGACAAAGTCTTCCTGGGTTGCTGAGATTTCTTCACCACGTTCCATAAATGTTCATAATTCAAAGTATTTCTGTTTGCTCAAGAGCTGGGAATATCATGGCACAGCTTTGTCACCAAGTAGATGAGTGGCACAGCAGACTTCTATTCAGTAGGAAATGGCTTACACAAAACACTTTAATCCTGAACTTCTTTCCACCCATCAGTGTTATCAGAGGAATAAATGAATGGTGTGATTTACATTTTTCATATACTGGGCTTGGAGATATCTAGTAACATTTACTTCAGCTAAAGTCACTGTAATTTAAGTCATGCTTTTGCCTTGATGAATCACTCTGAAATGTTATGATCTGTTTATCTGGGTTTTGGAAGAGAAGTCATTCTGGTCTGATCTTGCCAGGTTAGGTACTGAATGGTGAAGTCACCCACATGTATGAAATTGCTTGCAGATGGCTAGCATGGAAGTTGAACTTAATCTCCACATTTCTCTAGCTTTTATGAAACCTATTTTCAGACATGGGGATATTTTATTTTATTGCATTTACTCATCTTGATTTCTCCTGTGACCAAAGAATTCTTCCCACAGCTGCTTTGTTCTTAACTGTAAGTGAGCAATTACTTCAGGATGTGTTACTTTTGTAGCATAAGCTATTCCCTGAACAAGAGAAACATTGAGAAAGACAGGGTATGCCCAGGATGTTTCCAAAACTCTACACTCACTATTTTTATCTTTTTTTCATGCTGTAGTTTCTTTTACGGTATTAGCAGGGTGGTTGCAATGTGATTTTCACAAATTAGATTTTCCTTTCCCAATTATGTTGTACTCTATTTATGGTTGTTCCACTAAAATTTAACTTCTAATGTTGTTTTTGTAGGCTTGACAATTCCCTTGTCTTTCTGTTTCTCATGAAAAATTCAGAATTTCAGCTGCATCCCTTTATAGTGTCCATTAAATTCTTTAAGAGATTCTTGTGAAGTCTTAGAAAGATACTCACTAATGAGGTATGATTGCCATATCTTGGCTGAGTACTTAAAGAAACATTGACCTGTTCATTATAAAATCTAATTTGGAAAGATGTGGCATTTATATCTTATTTAGAAAACTCATAATTCAACCAAAAAAAGATCTTATATAAACCTATCATAGCACTCGTAAATACTTTATAAATGAGGATTCCATAAAAGAGAGAAGTTGTTTATAAAAACTACAAAATTCACTATGCCTTCTCAGATATTTTTGGTCTCACAAAATTTGTGCGAAGTCATGCCATTCAGGAAGCTTCAATTAAGCAATTTATTTATGCAAATGGTGAATGTAGTAAGTTAATTAGAACGGCAATGGGTGTTTGCTAGAGATTCCAAGTTTGGCAGGCTAATCACTCCACTCTGGCATGCTGCATGCCATTTGTCCCTTAGGCTTCCCATAAAAATCAGTCAAAACTCCTCATAAAAATGACAGATTGCTTCAAACTCAGGAGCTGTGTCCTGAATATGTTCTAAATAGGATTTGGTGTTTTGGAGGGGAATGGATTTGTAATCAGATGCCAAGGCCCAAGAGAGAGAGAGGACTAAAGCAGGCAGGAAGGGAAGATGAAATGAATATATATGAAGCATCCAAAGAGCATTTTTGAGTAGGGTATGACTCAGGATTCAAATTTCCCTATATATGCACACAAGACGCAGACTCGTGCTTTTCAATATCACACTGAATCTATTGCCACTCTCACAAAGAGGGCAAGGTAAATGTTTAACTGAAAAAAAAAAAAAAACCCACCCAAAAAAAAACCCTAAAAAAAGAAAACCCTCTATGTGTTTACCTGGCATTTGAATGCTTTCCACTTCAGGAGGAGATGATCCTAGATAAGGCTGGTAAAGAAAGTAAATCCCTCTGGTATTCCAACCACATCAACACCAAGGTAATCTGTGTTTAAATGTTTTTTAACTTTCAGCTTCAAAGGCTGGCTACCAACCTGCTCTGTATGGTACAATTTTGGTCCTTTTTGTTGTGCAGTAATGAGGTAGAGTCATTTACATATAGTTGCTGGCACTTTAATTCAGTGCCATTCATTTTATTGTTCCACAAATAGTCAGTCGATCCTTCTGACCATTATTTATGCATTGACTTATTCAAAGTATGGGATGTTGACTGTCCAGATTTTTTATTCCATAGCTTTGTCAGTCAATTCTTTTTTTTTTTTTTTTTTTTTTTTTTTTTTTTTCCTGTGATTCAGTAAAATTGCTACTTCTGGTGCTGCATTTACTAACTAAATTTTTCAATTTTTATTGGCTTCTGTTACACTTCAAAGGATGAAAGAAATTCCATTTAATTGCTCAATTTTGGCATACACTGTTGTGGATTGAAAACATACACTTCACACTGTCCTTCCAATAATCCTGGCAGCATTCACTGGAATAGCAACATCATGGTCAGAGATTTGGGAGTGAGCCACAATCCACATGGCACAGTAGCTGGAAATTCAGGTTGCCCATAATGCATGTGTGCTTGTGTGTGTGTGGTCCATTTAAAAATCATTAATTGATCCTGATGACATGTGGCATAGGAATGGGAAAGGCACAGAACAGCCAGTGTTATATCCACAAAGCTGTAAAGATGTTGCAGTGAAATTAAAATGTTTTCATTGCATCATCCATAACTTTAATGAAAATGTTATGTGCTGGTTTTTTTCTGAAGTATATTTAATGTTTATAACTGCATGGAAACAACTGCATAGATGCATATTCATAGGGGAGTAGTGATGACTTTTTGTAGTATTTTTTTATTCTAGATATTTTCCTTTTTATTTCAGAAGAATTTTCACAATTAGATATTTTGCCACACTGATAACTGCCTTGCAGTTCTGATAAGGTAATGGCCAAATATCTCACATCACTGTGCAGATAAATGCTGCTGTTTTTTTTTTTTTTTAAAGAGAATTATTATACTCCCTCCTTTTGCTGGAATGAGCCTATTTCTTCACTGTTTTCAGCCGTTAGCAGGGGCAATATGTTTGAGTCCTTCCTTTCTTTATCCAGCTTTTCAGTTTCTGTCCATCTGTTAAATGAGAACAACATCATCCATTGTTCTCCCTTCTCACATTTTTTTCCATTAACACTGATTTGTTGTAATGTCAAGAGATACTGAAAATTTTCTGTTTATTACTGGTGAAATGCCTAGTCATCAGTTCATCCCAGGGGAAGAATCACATATCCAAGTGGAAGGAAAATATCACCTTTTAAAAGGAACCGATGATTGAAACTTTGATGAAATGAAGTAATGAAAGTGAGGATTGCACCTACAATGACCTTCCTGAAAAATTTTGAAACTCCATATAAATCTCCTAATTCCACCTACAGCTCCTTTTTTAGAACTACTACATGTTCTTATGTCACCTTCACCTGTAACTTTGTCTGTGCTCTTGAAAAGTCTGTGTGGTAGCTGAAAGAGTGATCTGTTGCTGATGTGCAGTCTTTTCTCTAGCTGATGAACGCTGGTACAGAAAAGTTCTTCCAGAAGCGTTCATCGCTGGGCAGTACCCCATTGGCAAGGGACAGCAAAGCTGCAGAGCAGGTGACAGAAAAGCCACCTGTACTGTGTTTGCATGACAAGATTTTGGCAGTGGGGTGTCTACAAGGGTGGCTTCTCTGAGAAACTGCTAGAAGCTTCCCCTATGTCCAATAGAGCCATTGCCAGCTGGCTCCAAGACGGACCTGCGGCTGGCCAAGGCCGAGCCCATCAGCCACAGTGGTAGCACCGCTGGGACCACATACTTAAGAAGGGGAAATAAAACAATGGGACACAAACTGCAGTTGGAGTGAGGAGTGAGAATATGTGAGAGGAACGACTACGCAGACACCAAGGTCAGTGAATAAGGTGGGGGAGGAGGTTCTCCAGGCACAGGAGCAGACATTCCCCTGAAGCCCGTGGTGAAGACCACGGTGAGGCAGGCTGTCCCCCTGCAGCCCATGGAGGTTAGCGGTGGAGCAGATATCTACCTGCAGCCCATGGAGGACCCCACACCAGAGTAGGTGGATGTATCCGAAGGAGGCTGTGACCCCGTAGGAAGCCCACACTGTAGCAGGCTTCTGGCAGGACTTGTGACCCCGTTGGGAACCCACGCTGGAGCAGTTCATGAAGAACTGTAGCCTGGGGGAAGGACTCACATTGGAGAAGTTTGTGGAAGATTGTCTCCTCTGGGAGCGACCCCACGCTGGAACAGGAGAAGAGTGTGAGGAGTCCTCCCCCTGAGGAGGAAGGAGTGGCGGAGATGAAGTGTGATGAACTGTCCGCAACCTCCAATCCCCGTCCCCCCGCACCACTCGGGGGGAGGAGGTAGAGAAAATTGGGAGTGAAGTTGGGCCCAGGAAGAAGGGAGGGGTGGGAGAAAAGTGTTTCAGGATTTGATTTTATTTCTCATTACCCTATTCAGTTTTGATTGGCAAAAAATTAATCTAATTTCCCCAAGTCGAGTCTGTTTTGCCCATGACAGTAATTGGTGAGTGATCTCCCCCTGCCCTTATCTCGACCCATGAGCTTTTCATCATATTTTCTCTCCCCTGTCTGGTTGAGAAGGGGAGTGATAGAGTGGCTCTGGTGGGCATTTGGTACTCAGCCAGGGTCGATCCACCACACCGCCTAACAAGGTTTGCTTATGAACAGAAGTCTAAGAGCTTTGGACCCACAGAAGTGGCTGTGGCCAATTTCTCTTTTGTGATTTTCCTGTTTCCATTATTTTTGACATTTCAGAGATGAAGCTTTGTTATATACTACAAACCTATGGCAGTGGACCGGGGAGATAAGAATTCACTGAGATATAGAACATACAGACTTAGAAAATGTGTGAAAAATTGAAATGACAAGGGTGGGTTGATAGCTTGTTGCTATTGAGCTATAGTACCTTTGCAGGAGAATTAGGTAGTTGGAGACATAGTAAAATAAAATATGTGCTGACTATGCCTAGAGAGAAAAAGCTGAAATATTTAAACCTCCCAAATCAGGACTTATAATAGATAGATAGACCAATTCAGCTTTAACATAGGAGTGCTACAGATAAATTATGATCTATAGTTGATGAAGTATCATTTTCAGCATATTATACCAGGCTTGTATATTTCAGTAAATAAAATGAAATGTCAAAAGGATGTCCATACAACTACCAAATAAAATATGTCAATGTCTAATCAAATATGATCACATACGAGAAAACAATAGGAAGGAGAAAATAAACTTATTAAGAACTAGAAAAAAGTTTGTAAATAAGAACCTTTAATACTGATCTCATTTAACCTGATTTATTTTCTCATATGAATTATTTCCACTTACCCAAGTTACTCCCTCTTTTACATTGATCCATCTTCCCATCAACTAAAGAATTAAAAGGGTCATATCTTGGCAATTCCTCAGCAGTTCAAAGAGGGTTTGTTGCCTTGTCTGTTAAAAACTTGAGCGAAGAACCTATGTTTACATCAGTATAATTTTCCCTGTCTCACATAATCAGCCTGTGGTACAAGACTCATTGGAAAAGGCGGTGATAGGGCCATCATTCCCCCTGCTTTTCCACCCTTTCCATCACACTCCTGATATTAATAAAATCCCAGCTGTGATCCAAAGCATTTATTTTCTTCTACAGGCACAGGTCCTGCAATTAGAAATGACCCTGGTAAAGAAGGATTTCATCTGATGAGTTGAAAAAAGACAAATTACAATTTGAGTTATATCAATTGATTCTTAGGTATAATGAAATAAATTCAATCTAACTTCTATCAAGTTTCTCTAACAGCCTTGTTCTTCCCATCAGACTATCCACAAGGAATATGTCACATCAAAATGCCATACTGTCTGAAACAGCTACATTCTAGTCTGTCAGACTCTGCACTTACATTTGCAAATGAATTTGATTTGACTTCAGGTCATTACATAATAATCTTACAACATAAATGTCATCACAACGTGGTGTTAATAGATTGGGTTTCACTGGAATCTGTGATCCAAATCAGAATCTGATCTTTTTTCCTTAGATGCATAGTATTGTATAGTGCTGAAACTGAATAAATATTTAATTAAATAATCCTTTCAAACATAGGAAGAATTGCATTGATTTTCCTCTGGAAAAAAAAAAAAAAAATCCAACACAGTGACTGATTTTTGAATGTATTTTAGAAAACAAGTTCAAGTCTTCTATGGAAATATTATTCCTAAAAGTCAGGAAATTTAATTTTTTGAAAACTGTAATTAGTAACTAAAAAAATAATTATGAGATAAAGTAGTTAATTTATCTAACAGTTTGATTAACCAATATCTAAAAATGAGTAAGATTTGTTACAAGTCTCTACAATCTAATTCTGAAAGTGTCTGGTCTTATTTTACAGACGTTATGTACTTCTTAGTAATAGAAATACTGTTGCATTTCCTTGTGCTGGTGACTTAACAGAAACAACTTCTCTGGGGTGTTGGATGAGCATAAGACTTGCAAATATCAATTTAAAATAAAATGACAAGGTTTTATATATTTGATTTCAGTTTGTTCATGTAAGAGAGCAATCTCCCAACTGAACCAGAGAAAGAGCCCCCTGTTATAATAGGCTGTGAATAAAACAACAAGCAACCAACTCCCCAACAGCTTTCTGAAACTTCCAGATTTGATAAAAAGCTGATGGAATTGACAAATTCAGATATATTTTCTGTGGTCTATATGCTCTGGCATTAGAGCACAGAGAAAGAAACACGTGAAATCTTTCAATAAGAACTTGGTTAGTATGGCATAAGAGAGTGCCCTGGATAAATACAGCATGCCTGGCTTCCTCTTCTACATGAGTGGGTGCATTTACATACACAAATATTTCCTAGAAGGATCCTCAACTTTTTATTTATTTACAGCTAATATTTGTTGCATATGCCATTTTCAGAAGCAACTTTCTCTTCCAAAATCCTTTCTCAGTGTAAAAATACAGATTAATATTCTGCTATATTAGCACAGCTGTGACCGTTGGAAAGCCAAATATATGATACGGGTCCTTCCCCCGCCCCCCCTCTAAAACATACTTGGTGAAGCTCTAAAGAAGCACTTTTACTCAAACAAAAGAATTTTTAAATAACAATTTCTATTGCCAAAGAGAGTGAGTCCTGTGAGAGTAATGCTGAGTGCTAAAACTTGTTTCGCATGACAAATATCACACACAGTGCAGACATCTCTTAACGATGCAGTCGTATTGTTGGTGCTGTCCAGAGGGAAAAAAGAAGACAGAGTAATATTATCCTGATCCTTTTGAAACCATGCAGATTGAATACATTGATTAGTAAGTGTGAGCAGTAATTCCTGAAAACGACCATTGTGCCTCTCTGGCTTTCTGAATGTTTGTTGCTATCTGATAGAGAACAAAGGAAAGCCCAACAATATTCTTTACAGTGGAAATTAATGTATTCAGCAAATAAAAGTGGTTACAGCAGAAGATTTACACCATGCCACCTGATGTGTCTACTTAGCTTACCGTTATATGCCATTGCTTCTGCAACCGTTCCTGTCTTTCAGAGCTCATCCTACAGACTGATCGGTGGCATCGGAGGAAATTTGTTGCTAGACCATCAGTTTAGTGCCAATACCCACCTGCCATCGCTCCGATTTTGCATATGACCAAAACCACAGAGGACTGCAGTGAGTAATGTCCACTTGTTAGAGGTTAATGCAGCTGACATGATTGTAATTATCCTAATACATTCTTATCAGATTAACATTAGCATGTTAGTTGTATTAATAGACCTATAGAGATCAATATGAAAATCTTAACAAACATTATATAGCTGCCACATTCCATTGTAGTACAGTGTAAGGATTCGTCTGCTCTTAGTGATACAAATATATATTGTCCTTTTTTTCTTACAATAGTAAGGCACATTGATTGGATTATTTGGAGATGCCATACAATTTCCAGTATTGTAAATTTTTAAGGAAAGACTAGAAAGATTAATCAGCCTGTCAGTATTGACACATTTATAGTTGATATTGCCTGGAAGAGTGAAAGGAGACCCCTTTTTTTTTTTTTTTTGGTGATTCTAGGGCATTTGTTAAATTAATTAGTTTCCTGATAATCTGTTTGAAATGCAACACCAAAAAATATTTTAAAGGTGTGTTACAAGACTGTATAAACAAAAAGTCTGAGAGATTAAGGAGCACATAGCTCAGTTTCAAAAGTGTTTTGTCATATCCAGGGACAACAGATTTTCAGTAGGACATGAGGAATTGAAAAGTAAATTCCCCTCTATTCCAATAAAAATTAAAAAAAAAAGTATAAAACACTTCCAGGGTGTCTTCTGCCTGTGTAGGTAATGGAAGTGCAAGAGGCTAAAAAGACCTAATAGACTTTACTCCTCTCCCATATAATCAACTCCCAATAGCTAAGCAGAACATAACCCAAAATACGTTTATTGTAAGTAAATCTAAATGAGACTTTTTTGGTCTGTCAGAGGAAGGTAACCTTTCTTGAAATTGTAAATTCTTTCTCTAAAGTTTTCTTTTTTAAATCTTATACCATAAAAAGCAGTTGTCTCTTAGTATAAATTGTAGTCTTAGTTTATAAACAATATTGCTCAATAGTGAAGTATTTTTAAAACGTGATTTAAGAAACAATCCAAACTACAGTGGCACATAATTCATCACAACTTTCCAAAGCAGTCTAGCAGTCCCCTATGGGGAAGGAATCTTCCTGCAATAGAATTTCTTCACTTTTTAGAAAGATTTTTCTTCTATGTCTTTTTCCTCCTTTCTATACTGTAAGTCCTTACATCTGTCCCTGTTGCGGTCTCCTTAAATTTGGAGTTTTGCATGCTGCCACAGGGAATTCCATTCCAAGCGGTGCCCCTTTGTGCACAGTTCATGTTACATGATATGCAGAAGCTACATACTTTGTTCCCATGATTTCATTGCTGAAATAAAAACCCTGCAAGGTTCTGCCTGCAGTATATTTTTTTCCCATCATGAGTAACACAGAACCGATATATCTTTTATAGCTAGTGACGCAACTCCAGGTTTGGTCACTGTTGCACTGCAACCAGCACGTTGTATTACATTTTCATGTACTGCATTTTCATCTAGAACAGAACAGTAATTTGCCTGGAATATTTAACACAACCTAACAAAGATGCTGTACAAGTCTTCACAAAGACTGAGCGTGATCTTCATTTCTCTCTTCATTTAATTTTTCAAAGTAAATTTGACATCTAAAACACTCTGAGTATTTTCTTTTTTTTGTGATGAGGTATGCTTAGCATTCCCATTTCCTAGCTTTTCTGACAAAATAACAGTGAAAAAAAACCCAAAACGAGGAATTGTTTACAAATATTTCAGTGCCTTCATATGCCTTAAATGTAAAGGTAAATGTTTAGCAAAGTAAAGCATCTTTCTTACTTCCTTTACACGCATAAGTTCACATTTCTCTCAATTAATATTTCCCCTTCTGTAGCTGTTTCTGTGCCTCTGAGTGGTGCTTTCCTGGCTTTCCACATGCTACCGAGAAACTACATTGCCCACTACTGTAAACTTGCCTAGCTCCATTAATTTTAGTAGCACAAGGCTGATTTACGCCATCTGATGAGCTGACCCTTAGATCCTTACCTTTTTTTACTGCTGTATGCCAGATAATTTTTCTTTTCACTCTTACTTTTGACAGTACAGTCTGACTGACTTTGTAGAAAAAGAAGAACTAATTGCTTCAGTTTCATGCCCGAGGAGTCTTTAATAGGAGAACATTTTTATTAAAACAGTTGAACACGTTTAGCACACCCTCCCCGTCTGTCAGTAGCTCACACCACCAAAATGGTAGTCATTCCTCCCACTTTAGAACACGCACTTAATTACTATCTTACCTGGAAAAGGAAAAATTGAATGTCCTGTCATGGTTACTTGTTAATGATGTTAAAACTGGTAGAATTGTAAATCCTAGTGGGTTTTTTTGTTGTTTTATTTTTTCCAGATTGCAAACAGTGACCACTGTTCAAATTGTTACAATTTGAAGATGTTGCACTTTGTCCTGCTAATGTAGTAGAAACACAGTGTTGGTAAGATTCTGGGTTTAAAACAGAACTACAGCAGAACTAAAAGGAAAAATACTGTATAAGGCCCAGTTGCACCACTTGTAAATCAAACTGCAACCCAGACGGTGAGGTGGGCTGACAAAGTTTTCTCTAACTTTCCTCTCTCTTCACACACTTTTTCTCCTGTTCTATCACCCAAGGATTTATACAGGATATAGGAACAAGGAATTGACTTCAAGTCAACTGGTATTTAGATTGGATGTCTCTACAAGTTATTACTTTTGTGAATTAAATTCTAGAACTCCATGATTTATATTTGGGCCACAATGAATATGGATAAATTGGAATACAGATCCTCAGTTCAGGTAAGATTAAATATTAGGACCAATTCATTACATCAGAAGGAAATGCATCCGGATTTCATTACGTACAAAGAAAGGGTCTCATATTTATGTCTACTGTCTATTTTTTTGTGAAAACAAGGTAGGAACTTTGTCCTTAATGAGGACCCACATTAACAATCACAGTCATGAAATGTTTTCTGGCCACTCAAAAGGACATATAAAAAGGACAGAAATCTATAGTTACAAGTGCTCATTGTTAAAAACCACTGGGAGCAGAGCAAGAAGGCAAACATATCTTATTTAATGGTCCCTTGGGAGCCAACTTACTCATATTAAGATTATATAAATCTCTTTTCTGGTTTCTTTACCTGATTCATTGGCACCCTAAGTATTTCACAACTCTTTTCTCATCAGCATCTTGGAAGATGCCACAAATTCACCAGGTAATTTGTCTCTGATCTGTAACCGATTTGGAACTCATCCCATTTGAAAATTAAAGGACAATGAACTCGATTTTTTCTCTTGACTTAATATAATGCAGTTTTCAAAGGTTGTGTTTATGCCTTTTTGACCAGACAAATTAGCCATTATAACTTCTTAAACAATTCATTAGTTACTAATGGCTGCAGTGACATCTGCTGATGACAGTGAAGCTGATCAAGTAATGCTTTCAGTGCTGCTAAATTAATCCGCTCATAAGTTCCTGGGTTTGCAAAGAACACAGAGGAGCAGACAGAGATTTACTCTTGAAAAATTATTTATTTATTCAGAGCTGAAATCGCTAACTGTTCTACCCCAACTTGAATCCAGGAGTGTACATGTAGGTGATCTTTGTGGCCAGGAGTTAAAGGGAAATGTTGCAGAGAATTTAATTTGCATTGGCCACCTACCCTTACATCCTCCATCGATACTTGAGAAGTCACTCCATGGACTCTGAGAGACCAGAAAAGGGGACAGTCTGTTTGGGCAGTTGGCTCTTCTCCACACAGTAAGGAGTCTGCTCAAGCACTGCAGTCACCCAAAAGCCTGAAAGACAACAGACACATCCATGCAGCTTTGTTAAATTGCTCCTATGCTGATTTTTAACCTACACATGCCAGTCCTTAAACCACATCAGAACCCTAGGTGAAAAATGTTGCCTAATTCTCTAAAAGCTGACCAGTACTGAGCCTTCCTCCCTGGAGTGGAGGGTGAGCAACCTGCTTGTATGACACATGCTTTCGCCTCCTACAACCCAAACTGAGCCCAGACATGTCTGCGAAATGACTAGTAGCAAGGTGCCAGAAATGTTCTGGGCAGAGTGCTAGTCATCAAACCCTATGGAAGAGTGCTCTAACCCTGTTTAGTTAATAGCAGCATGAGTACCGCCGGGGACAGTGTGATAGACCATTCAAGGTGTACATGCTCATAAAATAGCCCTACTGTTACGGGCCTGGTCTCTGCTATACTCGCAGGGAAGAAGCCACGAGCACGTCTGGGCGGTAAGGTTGTCTTACAGAATTCATACAAATTATGTCTTTGCCACTGGTGATAGATCTGGTAAGAAATAAATATTAGCTTCTATTACTTCTTAGAGATCCAAGCCACCATACCATCTTATCCTTATCTATAGAACCTTTGGTAAGCAATGGAAAAACATGCTACTGAAAAAAAAAATCTGGAAGGTGAGGGAAGATTTTTCTTGTAACCTGTAAATGTATATTTGCATGTAAAAGCAATAGCTTTTGCTTTGTTTGCCAAGTTTATGACCATTCTCACTCCTCTAATAAAGCTTTTCTTTTTCTTGGTTTGCACATGGCCTTATACTTGAGAGTGTCAAACTTCTGACTGTGAAGGGTACTGGAAGAAAGTATGTTTAGTTTCCCTGTTTCAGGCTGGTTAAGTTATGTTTCAGGAGAGAACCGAGACACACTGAAACCAGCCCTTTTGCTGCCATTAACCAGCTGGCAGAAGGGCTATAGATAGATTACAGACCCATGTGGAGATTTTCTGAGCATCCTGAAAGGATAGCACATAATTTACCATGTCCAGCAAAGGCACAGTAGACCAAATATAGCTTTTAGATATATCTACACAAACCAACTGATTCTAGGTATATTGATACTGGGATTACTTCTTTCCTAGCTGGTAAAGTAGAATCATATGCCCTCACATTATCAGAGGGATAAAACAGTCTTCATGCCGTCTGTGAATAAGGAGACGCTGCATTTTCAAGGAGACGACAATCCAGCATATGCTATTATGGGAACTTTTTATTGCAGCAACATTTTTTATTTATGTGAACAATTTAGTTTGTATGCATAACTCCACAAATTTGTTCGCATGCAAATATAGGGGTGGAAATGGAGCACAATTATAGGCCGAGATCCTGACATCTCTCCTGCACAAGCAGAACACAATGCTTGCCTGCTTCAGTTTGGGAAATCTCCCTTCTCTTCTTCTATAAATTGAGCCTCATGCCAAAGTGTCTGTGACCTCAATGCTTTGGTTCTCCTCATACGATCATTAACACTTCAAACATTCATAATTTTTCAATCGTTTTACTGAAATGTTTAAAAAAATCTTTTCAATAAGATTTTATTTTTAGGTGTTTTATTGAAAGAAAAATGTAAGTGGTCAAGTCTGATATCTACATTAGGAAAACCTTAGGTGAAAGATCTTGATAAAACCCTGTTGTAGCATTTCCGGGAACTGAGGGTTTTTTCCTTGAAAGTACTTTCAAAAAGCAATTTTTTTTTTTTTTTCAGGTAGAAATTCATGAGCATTCTGGAATTTTTCAATATTTTTAGACTTTTTTCAACCTGTGAAAATTCTCATGAAATAGGAAACCATTTCCTATTCAGCTGAATTACAAAGTATTCATAGGATAATCCCACTAAGAAAATGATTAAAAACATGGTAAGTGACCTCAGAGAATCACTCAGCATACTGAATTTCCTCTTGATATAGCAGAGACCAATTAGATTTTTAGAAGAAGAAAGAAAATATCTATTACCTGTTCATGTTGCTAATGGTCACATCCACAATCCAATGCATTTAAACAGTTCCTAGTGGTTTAATAATTGCCATTCTCTTAGAAAAATAGCAATTTTCTCATACCTCTACAATATGGAAGTAGTTTTCTAGTGTGAATGTCTGCATCTGCAATTATTCATATCCAGTGACTTGAATTTTTATAAAAGGTTTTTCTGGCAAATCATTTTAACTCAGTTTGTGATCCTGCTTTGCAATTTAAAAGTTGAATGATTGTTTCTAGACTCCATTTATAACATGGGACCTATAATGGGAACGATTTCCCAGCCCACTGAATTTAGTAGTAGACTTTTCCTTTGCTTGTCTGTGTCTAAACTCTTAGTCCATGATGCTGGATTAAACTTTCTTCATGAAAATACCTCTTGTATGGAGACAGCCTTCACAAACAAGGGAATTCCACACATCCCTGTGGCAGCCTGTTACATATACAATAGTGTTTCCACACTACCACTTCTTTGCGCCTTCTTTGAAGTTAGAATAATTTCAAGTGACTTAGCTCCATGACAGCTAATTTTGTATTTTCTTTCCATATTCTGACAAAAAAAAACCAAACAAAAACAAAAAACAAAAACCAAAACAAACCCAACTGACCAAAAAACGAAAGAAACTGTATTATCCTGTTTGCAGCTGAAGTACAAGCATGAGGGCAAACCTTGAATTGCAAACACAGCTGTTGCATCGCTCATAAAACAGTTTTTCACAGAAATGTCTATGCATGTGTGATTTCACTGCGGTCACATAATACACTTAAAGAAGGTGGCAAAAATCAGCATTTTTTTATATCTGGGCGAGAGTGGCAGAAAATCAGCTGTTTGTCTTAATGATCATGAAAGAAATACATAACGATATATATTCCATTTTCTTCACTTTATCCACTATTCAGATAATCCTATTCTGATTCTATTTTAGTCCTGATTAACTCATCATTTTAAAATTCAATAGTCTCATTTTGCCTAAAATCCCACTCATTTTGCTCTCGGTTTTGGATTCCCAATTCCATATCCTATTCATGAACTAGAATTACTATTATCACGTGTTCAGTCCTGCAGACCCTGTAACAATGGAAAACCAGGATCAGGAGGGGTTTCTGATCTCCCTCTCCCATGAAGAGTAATGCTTGATTAACTTCTGCATACGCCTTGCTGAAATGTCACTTGGGATAAGATTGCCCACTGCTCTTTGCCCAAGTGCACTGCAAGACCAACATTTGGCTCAGTAGCATTCCTGCACGGGAGGAGGCTCTTAGCTTGCCTGCGCAGCAGTACGTGTGGCTGTTTAAGGGCAAAATCATTCTGTTAGATTTGTGCACTGATCTAGACAGATAGACAGAGCCAGTGGTACTAAGGCAGTCTCCATCTCAATGCAGTCCCTAAGGCCCTCAGTAGCTGAGCAAGGTCAAACCAGCAAACGGAAACTGTGTCAGGATCAGCTTTAAAGCTATCCCTAAGGCACAAGCTTTATCCATCTCTTCCATCCACTAAAAAAGTGGGTGAAACTCATGTAGGATGTTGCTGAGGGATGCTTCAGAGAAAGGGAGCATGTGAGAAAAGGGCATGTGTTTTTGTATTGCTGAAGGTTGAAACATTTCAGTATTTCCTGTGTTATTAAAGAAGATAATCAGAAATGCTTACTGTTACATTAATGTTAATCATATGTTTCCTTTAGACTCTATTGAGCTTTGAATGATTTTTATAATACCTTAAGTAATACAGTATGGGATGTTTGATTATATTTTAAGATTATAGTGTTTACAATACTTTATACAAACACACAGCTGTCGTATTTACGTTTTAATGAGTAGATCTC
>VZTL01050654.1:0-49980 GCA_013400535.1 Scopus umbretta | reverse complement strand
AAACAAAACAGAAAAAAACAACCACCAGACATGCTTAAATATAATTAGCCCAGAACGGTAACAAAAAGGCATCATCCCCATTTTCAGATAGCTTCATGAAAGCACAAAAAGATTTCCATTTTCCACATATCACAATTTGCCCAAGGCAAACCTTCAGACCTTGCTCACTTGGTATCAAATTCTTAAGAAAGAAAAAGCATGAAAGCATGTAACATTTCAAAGATATAACCCACAATAACTCAAGGGCTCAGTCCTAATCTGGCAAACACAGAAGCTTGAATAAATGATACGCATACTTACATTCATGTATGCAGGGTACCTGCAGATCTCATGGTGGAAGCCTGCCTCAAACATTTAGCTTCGGTTGAAGAAGCTATAATTCCTCCTGTTATAAGCTGACATACCTGCAGGTAACTATCTGCTCTGGAATTTATTTCATTGTGCCCTCAATTAACGCTATTGAACTTATCCCTTGGATACTCCCTAATGGCACTGAGATTCAGTTCTTTATAGTCCTGTCAACCTGCTAAGGGTGCAGAAAACCCTACACAAGCAGCTGAAATCTCACAGCCTCTGCGGTCACACCAGCCGTCAGTGGCAGGGCAGGTATGACAGAAAGGTTGGTATAGCACAAGAACGAGCACTGACAACCACTGTGAAGAAGCCACTGCCAGACTGCACCCCTTTACAAGCCGTTGCTCCCATGAAAGACAGAACGTTGTTGGCTTTAAGACCACACACAAGGAGGTGCAGAGCAATCTACTTTTTGTCCTAACAGTTAACAGCTGACACAGAGTAAACAGGGCTATGTTATGAACCTAACAATTTATTATCCAAGAACATAGCACTGGCAGCTATTACCTGCAAGAAGCAGATTAAATTGGTTGTACTGCAGAATCATGAAGGCCTTGATATATTTTCCCAGAGTATGATCTGTGCAGGGGTTTGGGGCCAATGTTAGGATTCTGATAGTATTAACTGGCTGGGAATTAGCTATGACGAAGTGCCATGTATCTGAGGAATATACAGTGGATGTGCTGGAGGCTAGCTCCTGAGCAGTGCTTGCAGTGCAGTTTTACCTGATCACGCCACACAGATGTGTCTCTTTGATACATCTTTATAAGCATAAAGCTAAGAAATAGAACAAGGACTGTTATAAAAGTTGTTTGTTTGGGGTTTGGGTTCTTTAAATTTTCTTTTTTTTCCCCCCTTCTTTTCTTTCAGGGCACACTGAAAACACCTCTTCCTCTTTATCTATGATGTCAACTGATGTTCTTTGAAAGGAGTTCTCTCTTACAAAAATGTAGAATTCTTATAAAAACAAGCTCTGATATATTAGTAGAAGCAGCAGTAGTAACAACAGTCTTAAACGACACCAATAGAATATCTGGGGCAGGAGAGCTCCTTGAGGCTGAAGGAATCAGCTTAGTGCTGTAGTTGCCTACTGGATTAAAAAAAAAAAAACCCAAACAAAAAACCAACCCAAAAACCCCCACCCAAAACCCAACACATTTCTGCAGAGTATTTTGGCTCTGATGACTAGTCAGAAATCAGGAGTCTAAAGGGAATTTAGGAAGCCAAATATTCTGTTCAATTTGGCCATCAGCACACAGGAGTTCACTAGGTCATTCACTAGGTCACAGCCTTCTGCTCAACCAGAAACAATCTCTGCATCTGCCTTTGGCACAGAAGGAAGCTCAGGCAAATCCAACTCAGTCATAGCTGCCCTCAGAGGCAGAAGGCATACCCAGAGTGCTCTCTCACTTCCTCCAAGAACAGTAACAGTTTGTGTAGGGAGTTGTAAGTGATTCTGTGACACTAAACTGAGGATGAACATTTGGTACATATAATCCTGAAACATGCATACAGTACACTGCTTTATCAGACGAGGTACAGAATACGTACTCAGTTTCTCTAGGATCTCCTCATCTGTCATCTTAGACTTTTTTCGCTGCCGGTCTGTGTTTCTGTACAAAGTGTTTGTGTTTGAGTTTTCAGGTTGGGGAGTGGTGGCTTCCTTAGCTGGTGCTGGTGCAGCGGCAGGTTCAATTACAGAGCGTGTGTAGATCTGTGACAAGAAATTATTTTATGTCAGGAAGGTGGCTTGCAGAGATGCCCCTGAGATCATATTTCAAATGCAAAACCTTAGGAAGATGCTGTCTGCCACATCCAGGGCTCTTAAAAGCATTTCCTTTTGCTGTACACTTTTCAGACTGAACGGGCAAAGATGAAAGGCTAGTTTTATACAAGTTCATGGCCAGTTTCATTTTCAGTTTTCATTGATTTTCTGAAAGATGACTGAAACAATGAATTTACTGTGTTGCAAGGACACAGAAATAGATCGGTCCAGTGCCCCAGAGCCTTATTCCTTGATGCTCATGTGTTTTCATGGGTAATAAAATGACTCTTCAGTTGGTACATAAGTATCTGAATAGAAGCTGGGAGCATTTCCCTTTTCTGATCATAACTGTTGAACTGATTTCTCATCAGTATTTCAAGCTCTAGGGAGTGGCCATTAGGAACTGTGTTCCAGGCCTTCAGAGACCTACCTTCTCTTTACAACGCATAGCTGCGTAGGATTCTTCTCAACAAACTTCAGTCATGTAAAAAGTTAAGGGTGTAGTCTATGCTGTTCATTTAGCTACTCTGTGGAGAAGGGCTCGTACCTCCAAGGGACAGTTTCTCCTATGTATCCTGCAAGGGTGTGGACTGCATCTGGTGACCACTCTCTCCACTGATGACAGAGAGCTGACACAGATACTATGGACAAAGTTGCTCACTTTTACACCAGTAGGATTAAAAGACACAATGCTACCTCTTATCTGATGCTAAGATAAATTCACAGACCCTGTCAGAATCACAGGCAATTCATGACTAAATGTGAAAGTTCAAAACAGATTTTCCTGGTGTCAGTGGCTTGGGTGAAGCACTACACCATGGTAGAACTCCAGCCCTCAGAGTCTTCATCTGCAAGTGCAGTCTGATCAGAAACATGCAGCTCTGAATTACACCAAAGACAGTGCTAACCAAAGCTGGGACTTACTGATTTTGTATGTTCAGGTCGTGGTGCGATAACAGGTGGAGGTTCATTGTCATCTTCCTCCTCTTCATCATCTTCATCCTCTTCTTCAGAAACAGAGGGAGCTAGCGGGGGTTCTGATGCCGTTTTTGTGCTCTGTGGACAGACAGCAGCAAGAGTGACAGTCACCATTTTGGCACTTGGGAGGTTTGATAATGACGCAGAACTTAGTCTGCTTAGACATCAGAAACCAATCCAGATATGCTTATAGTCCTACAGGCCTCAGTTCTAAGTTACACATGGCACAATACAATTTAAAGGTTACAAATTACCTTGCTGTTTTGTTAATTCGTCTTCGTGTTTTTCATTTTTGCTAAAAACAACTAAATAATTCCCACGCTTAGTCAAAGTCTAATTTCACAAAATGTAATGCTTGAATATATCACTAGAAATCACACCTAGTTGCTGGTTAATTGCTTTGGCATTGTGTCTACAGAAATGGTAACAGTTAATTAGGCTAACAGGTGTCTACTGGCTAGGTTAATTAACACACTTCAAAGTGCAAAGCCTCCTTCGTCGTCTTGCTGGGATTTTGGTTTTGGAGAGAAAGGCTATTTGTTTCTTTACTGTTTTACCCATGGGGTAATCATATTGCCTGTTTCCACAGTGCTGAATTTCCCTGTTTAGTAGCTCCTTTCTCAGCACCATCCTTCTCTTTACCTATTCATAAGTTAACACATTGGTTTTTCCACTGTTTGCCTATGTCTTACGGCAACACTAACCCAGAGTGAATGCAGCCCTCTCAGCAGCAAGTTGCATCCTACTGACCTGCCCGGGGCTGCCAGGCAGGCATCCCGAGTGCTCACTCAGGCTCCCATGACAGGGAGCAGAGAACAAAAGCCCCTGCCAGGGTGCAGTCAACCTTCGGGCAGACTCCAAATACAGGGCAGGCAAAGGAAGTCTGGCTGATCAGTTGTCTACATGTAAACTGAAGCCAAAGGTGCAGATTTTTAAAGTTACGTGAGTTGAAACCTCCCCACCAGCCCCAGCCGCTGCTCAGAGGCAGGGGCTTACATCACGTTGTCATAAATTTGCTGCTGAAACAAAAAACCGAAAAGGTGCCTTGTTAAGCGTTTACCTACTGCTTTAAACCTGGCTATAACAGTCCACTTAGAGAATTGAGGCAAATCAAAGGCACTGTTCTACATACCCACATCTCATTTGCGTTATCTTTAAAATGGCGTCCGTTTGGTCCAGTATAAATACCAGTAAGGGACGGCCCGTAGGAAACAGGGATACCTAATCTTCATGCCTGTGTTTTACTGAATAGATGACTGTGTAGCTGCCTTAGGTCACCTGTACTTGAACACACTGCCATACAGATACACACACAGAGAGTATTGTATTTTCTGCGAGACACAGTTCAGTTGCCCAACTCTTAAAGGTAAATAGTGACACAGGCTACTGATCTGGCCAAAGTAGGAAATGATATGTCAGATGTTCTAAACATCAGTTTAAGGGCCAACTCTGTCAAGTGAGGGGTGCCCCAGTGGGAGGGTGACTGCTACTTTGTCATACAACAGATCAGTGTATAGCTTTCTATGCATCATTAGCACTTTGCTTACATGGGGATAGAAGATGATTAAGGGAGAAATAAAGAAGGAAATAATCACATTTCTGTTATGTCAAATTCTTATAACTATTTTTTCCACTGGGCTCCATGCTTGGTCTGACAGCACTAAATTGTGCAGCTAGAACATATAAAATGTCATATTATTTAATGCCAGATTCCCAATGAGGAGTTAAATGAAATTAAAGTAATTCCAATGACTGTTCGATCCTGTCAGAGAGTTGTTTTCCCTGTACTATAATATTCAACCAGCATCTTCCAAGTCGATAACTTTTGAAAGCCAACATCTTGACTGTCTCACCACTGTCTATGTCTGGTATAACAAAATACCACGGCATCTGCCAATGTGTCCATATCCACTGAAAAAGCTACTGGGAAGGCTCACTATGCTCTAGTGAACCCCGAACTTCCTTTTAAAAGTGTGTTTTATTAAAGATAATGAAAGTGGCATCAACTGAAAATCTGAAGTGTGAATATTCAAATATTATTTTCATTTCATTATACGCACTCTCTGCCGGGTAATCAAACACCTAAAATTAAGTAGCTCAGCTCTTGAAAACAAAGGCCAATCCCCATTCAGTCGTTTGCTATTTAATGCACTAACGTTAACACTAATAAATCTGGTCAATATTAATGTGGATGTCATGACTACATCTTTGGGATTGCTATGGCAATCCAGTATTAATTAGAGTGGATGATTATTTAAAACTTTCTTTCAATGGTTCCAGTGAGTTACATATCAATTATAACCTTATTTATATTCAGCTACATATCCAGCTGTACTAAGGATAAATCATAAAATTTAATAGAAATGGGTTCTAAGTTGTTAAAACTAAATTAAAATGGGCTAATTACACAGCACTGCATATTGTTGCAAATTATATATTCCACCATGGCTAAGAACAGCAAGCAATCTTCTGTTTGCAAAACCAGACTTTCATCTATTTAAAAGTTCTTAAACAGAAAATTAAAAAACAGTCAGTGATCCCTTTTCTGCTGGGGCAAAGACACCAAAATGTACTTTCTGTCAGCCTACAAGGCTGGCACTCTACCACAACAGGCAAAGCTCACAGCTTGCTCCACAATTCTTAAACACTATGAAAGTTAAAAGTTACTTTCACACTCACCGAAGGATGGGCTTCTATGTATCCATGGGCACTTTTATCTGCAATATGCAAGGAAAAATTAAGCAGTTGCTGTTATAAAACTGCCTGTTGTGGGGAATCCCACAGAACAAGTAAATCCAAATAGCATTCTTCTTTCCCTACGTCCCTCCAGTAGCAACAATTATTTTACAGAGCAAGCAAGATAACAGGACAATATACTAGGTTATTCTTCTTCTACAGTTTCTTGTGTCTATTTTTTGCCCTGTTTTGCCAGTAAATAAAAGAAACAGAACCTTGGTCAAGAAAATGCAAATTGTACTATAACAGTTGATGCTTCTGTTCCACCCAAGAGCTAAAGCAACTTTTTTCTTTTTTTCTTTTTCCTTTTTTTTTTTTTTAAAGAAATTGCATGCATTGATTCTCTTTAGCTTGCTGAAAATGTTTCCCCATAAAAGGCTTCCCCAAAATCCCCCTTAGCTGTGGCAGTTCTATTCTGACATAACACAGTAACAGCTCCTGAGTTCGAGAGCATTTAATCACAAAAGTAACTGCTGTTTTAGCAAACATTAAGTGTCAAGTTAGAGAGTCAAATCTTTTAATTACAGAATTTAGAAAAAAAAGATGCTTTCCCTCAAAAGAAGAGAAATGTTAGTAAATTCTGGAGATAACTGCACAGTCTGAGAAGCTCTCCCAGTCTGCATTTTGGAAGTTGTATTGGCTGAACCAGTGAACTGGGGGAAATGACAGACTCCACCACCACAGACCATCATGTGTAGGGAACTGAACCACTGCAGGTTAAATCACGAATGCTGTCCACACCGTGTCGAACGGAGACACCCCCTTATTAGCTGAAGCTGTTGACATGAGCTTTACCAAATTAATGGCATCTTAATGGTTATTTTTGTTTAAAAATCAACTCAGTTATTAAGGAATAGTAAAAGAACACATCAACACAAAAGCCAGATACACTGCACCTAGTAAAAACCTCTTCTTGCTTGCCAGATGTATCACCAGCCAGAGTTTGTCTAGCAAAGAAAAGAAAGAACTGGCCGAAGGAAAAAAGAATGCAAACTGCAGCACAGACTTGCCCTCTTGTTTTTACAACGCTACACTACAGTTTTGCAGACTGTTCACAATCAAGGGGAAAAATGACACCCTCATCGCATTTGTAGGCTTTTGGACAGTAATGTCTAAATCACGAAGAACTTCCTGGAACGAGCACGGTACCAGGACTGCTCTGGACACCAAGCCTTCCTTCTCATCCTCTGTGGCAACGTTCCTTTTACATCACAATAGCAGCCGTTCTAGGTTTGTTTGCAAGTTTATGCATAACAACCTAATCTTCTCTCCAGCTAACGCAAAAAAATCATGGAAAATTCTCCTCTGTCACAAAGTATCACAAAAAATCCTCATAGTCTGTAACTATTGTTCAAAGGATCCAAAAGTAACTCAGAAAATGCACAAAACAAGTATAATCCATACCCCACAGCGAAGGAAGAAGGATGCAAAGAAACAAAAGTAATCATGACCTTTGGCCACCAATGCTTCTGACTAAAAATGGTATCTTATTTAGTTCTGAAAACAAGTGACAAAGTAAAGTTTCAAAAACATTTAGGGAACAAAAGGAGAAATATAATTCATTTCATGAGTATTCCACAAAGCAGAATTTTTTAAGGTTGCTTCTTAACCACTTGAATGTTGAACTTTGGTCTGACTCATTTTGGGGCCTGACATTCCCTTTTTCGCAGCAAGACGTCGACTTACCTCCTGACGTAAAGCTCATGTATTTCTGGTTGTTAACTGTTTCTTTGGAATCATAAAATTTGAGAACATCTAGAACAGCTTGTGGGTTCTTCTTCTGCTCCAGTTTTGTTATGTTGGAGGTCTGTAGTAGCCTGGCCCACTGCTCTGGAATGCCCTGTACGTGTCAGGTGGAAAGAATGTGGATTTAGAATATTTAACAGCCGCAGCCTCACAGATCTTTACCAAGATCCCATGCTACCTGTAAGATTATTTTCAGAGATTTTAATTGACCTTACAATTAAAATTAGTAGCTTATACATTAGATGCAATCATTCTCTATCAAAATATAGAGCTAAAACCAGGATCCAACTTTAAAAAGAAAAGAAAGTTATGACTGTGATAGGAAAAAAAGTGCATGAAACTCATCTTTAAATCAACTCTGCTCTTCCATGGAATAATGATTTAAGGCTTAGCTTGTTTTCCTGGTGATTCAGTGCAGACATAACAAGACTATTCTATGTTTGTGAACAACACCGTGTATTTTAGGAGCTTTACACTGGATTTTTAATGCTTAATAACACAAACACATTTTGCTGAAATGATCATTGATGTCTGATTAAAAGGCAAACCCCACCCTGATACAACTAATTTTCAGCATACCAGAGAACGCTGAGGAGTTCAGGATCTGCATTTAAATTCTCAAAATCGTAACACTGAGTTGTACCACTGCTGCTAAGGATGTCTCTTTTTCGAGCTCCTGTAGCTCTGTAGGTTCTCTACTGTAAATATACAGAAACCAGGGACTCAGAAGACAGGCTGAGAGTGCCAAAGCCTTGCATGAATTCTCAGACATCTTACGAGTGAAGGTGGCATTTGAAAATTGATCCAATCACTGAACGCCACTGTTCTGCATTGAAATTATATTGATGAAAAAATGCTTTAAATATCCAGTATAATTTCCTAAATTTGAAAGCCTGTAATTTTCCCCATTTATTGCACAGCCAACATCTACCAGCGCATTGTAGGGCTTACTGAATGAAAAACTACACCTGAAGTACATTTAAACTTAGCCTTGGTGCCACCCCAATCTAGACAAACACTTTAATATAGCTTCTTCGTAAGAAGTTCTCCACAAAACAATGTGTGACATGGGCCTCCAAAGTTTAGGATTAATGAAAAAAAAAGTGGGATAAGCCAAGCAACAAATCTACTGCACAAACATCAACCTGCTGCTGCAGTGCTATGACATCTCAAAGAAGCATTTTGATGCAAGATTCTTTTGGGCCTGTGACGCACCTCTGGGAGCTTCCCTGTGCACATCTGTGAGCCATAGAGATCTGGCTGTAATGGACGTAAATAAAGAAAGAAAAGAAAGTTAAAACAGAATGTGGGACAACTTAGAAGGTGGTAGGAGGAAACCAATGGGCCAAAACGGGGAAGTCCCATCTAAAATGGGAGTTACGAGGCAGATACCAAATAGATCAGGTGGTGGACAGGCTACAGGAAGGCAGGCTTAGGAAAACAGAAAAATCACAACTGTTCCAAAGTTTGGAAGCATCATTCCCCCTCCTCTCTTTTTTAAACCAGTTTTTCTCTCCCTCATAAAAATACGTAACTAGGTATTAATGGCAAAGGACTGGAAAAGTTACCAGTGACTTCTTTATTTAGTTTAAAAAAAAAAAAAAAATCTGGACTTTTGCTATTTGTCTAGTTTTGAAAGCCAGGTTAGCATTTTTGAATGGCCCTACACAAGTTTTTTCCAATGGTTCTCCAGCCCCAACATCACAATTGGCCAGTGCATGAGTCAACAAAGTACAGTGGAGAAAGCAGCTGGTCAAACTCAGATTTCACACTGGGAGGTTGTGTATTGTCATAAGACAAATAATCTATGTGTGTCAGCTGTGTGTCAGCCTGAAAATCAGGACAATTCTAAAGAAATGCTTGATTAGATCAATAACGTGCAACTTCTTTGGATCTATAAGCACAACCTTCTCCCACTTGCTAATGTCATGATCTTGAAACTTTAAAAGTTTGGTGGGCGACCACATTTTATTCTAGATTGGGGATCAGGAAACTGTTTCAAAAATGCATGCCTTACAAAACACAATCCCCAAAGCCCTGCAAACCACACTTCTTCCTCCATTCAGAAAATGCAACTGTTTCTTCAAAATCAATCCACATAAAGCTCTAGCAGCATGCTCCCACCCAACAGTTTCCAACCAATTTTGTTTTAAGCTTTAAAAGCCCTACTTCTTAGCAAATGTGGTTGCTCCAAGCACAGTGAAATGGAGATATAACATACGTTCATGAGCAACAACACAGCTTGGTGCTCAAGCCTGAAAGCCAAAACTCAGGAGCCCATGCAACTTTGATTTGAGATGCAACTAACAGCAATCAGGTAATGCAGCTGGGGGGTGACTGTTAGGTGTCAGAAAATGGCCCAATGCATTGCACATAACCAGTAGAGCAGACACTATTGGCATGACAACTGTAATAATTTGAAACGAAAAATCCCATATATTTGCACATTTGTTGGACATTCCCATGGCACTTCCAAACTTTTGAAAGAGACAGACAGTGTGATCACTAGACAGTGGGAATATTTTTACACGATCCTTCAGCAAGACATACTTACCACATGACTACCCAGCTGATACATGGGTTGCATCCAGGTTGGGACAAATCAAACATGCCTAATGTACTGCGTAACATAATACTTGCATCTGGGATTAGCTGGGATCTGATAGTGAGTTCTTAATGGTGCAGAAATCCCCTTGCTTTGACTGACATTTTACTCCACTAAGGACTGCAGCGTTAAGTCCTGTGCTGGCAAGCTGTACGGGGGAATACGCCTGTCCCTTTGGTTTGTTTTGAATTGGTTAGAACCTTCTCAAACTGCAGCACTGCACATGCTTTAGAAACAAGTATTATTGTAGAAATACTGTGTAATTGTAAACCAGCAGCCATCTAATGTCCACTGTTTTGAAAGGGACAAAGATATTAAAAAGAAATTGTGCTACAGCAATAAAGCTGGACATACTTAGCCATGTACAACCACTTCGTTCCGTAAAAGGCCAGGACCTGTGCTGGTGGCATCAGACATCAAAATAAAAAATTAAAAAAAAAATCTCTGATGCTAGAGACTGTTTTGACACACTGGATGATAATAATAACATTCAAACTGACCCAAACCGTGATCTCTGAAGTACTGATAGAGACTGCTTGTGCTTAGAACTGAAGTGTGTTAAGTTCGACGTCCCTCCTTTTTGCTCCAGCTGGCAGGGACATGAAACTAACTGGGATCCTCACCACCAGTCTACAAGAGAACACGATTGTGACCCATCGCGTTTGCATAGAGCCAGGAGGAAAGTCTGAAGCACAGGGTAGAAAAAAAGGCAGAAGGCTGAAAGGAAGAACAAATACAGAATAAAAGCAGCTGAACATTTGGGAGGGAAGGGAGGAAAAGACAGACAGGAAGAAAGAATGCAAACACAAAAGGGAGGCAACAAAAGCAGAAAGTAAAAGAATATATAATATGATACCAAGATAACGAGAATGGCATTGAAGATTAACCTGAACAATAAAGTGGCTACAGTGAGAGACAGAGAGAAAAAAGAGGAAAACCAGGATAGATAGTAGGGAAAACACGCTTTTAAAAGCTTTATGCTAAGTTTCTAATAAAAAATTATCACATCTGGGCTTTTTAAATGAGCATTTAATCGAGTCCTAGGGCTTGGAACAGAATAAATTTTGACGTAAGAGTCTGTAAGTGACATCTATTTTAAAAAGGCCAATTAACTAGTCCACATATTTTAAATGTAGCTCTATTTCCTAATTACTAAAGATAATTCAATTTCACTATTCCTTTGAAGACATGCTGTCATTAAATGTCTTTTTTTTCTTCTATTGTTATTATTACTATTGCTATTGCTACTGCAGCATACAGAAAATTTCCAGCTTTCTGAAATGTTTTTGAGAAACAAAAGTAGCAATCAAAGTAAAAAATTATGAAGAAATCACATTTAAGGCTCACATTCTGAAAACTAACCATTCTTCCTCCAGGCAAATGATTTGTCCCATCCTGTTTGGTGTATGCAGCCAGTCAGCACTAGCACACTTTACAATTTGACGCATGGTGATAACACAGTCGGACCACTTAGCTCACAGGGTGCTACTGATGGTACGGAGAATTGCTAATGCTTCCTCGCACCTCCACAGTTCAACCAAATGTAAGCTTACTGCCAGCTTAACTTTAAGGATTAATGGTTTCAGCACCTAACTAGTAGTCTGAGAGAAAGTGCTCTGAAGCCCCCTGCAGACTTCAAGGAGCTTCTATCAGACTCATTTTTCCCAACGCTTCGTACACTTTGTCGTGATATAAGTAGAAGAAGCTGACTGCTATTTTATTAATACATAAAGGCTAGAAATGTGTCTGATCACCTAGTCTATGGACATATTTTGAAGGGTATTAAATTAAAATGAATGGACTTCCACAATGCTGCCGCTTTCTGGGCGTCTCCAAGGGCTGTCTGCAGAGCAGCTGGACGTTGCACTTCGGGGCTGACTCTCTACAGCAAGGCATACACTATGCACATGGAGGGGGGGCGGTTTATGCTTTTCCAAAGGCACTGAATAACCAACGCCTACAGCAGCTTGTGAGACTGATAAAAGCATACACCTACGTTCTTCCTAGTTTTCGTTTTCCACAGACACTCTGCTGACAATCCTTGGAGAAAAAAAAAAAGCAGCCTGAATCAGAAGTAAAACCCTCCAAATCCTAAGTCCAACAAATAAAAGTTTCTTTCTTCACAGCCTGGCTGCTGTCATCTGACATTTCTGGCAACAGAAGGTTATTTTACCATCAAGAAACTAGAAGCTCTGGTAAGCACGCAATACAGTGGTTACTTACTGTGAATTCTCCAGTGACGGCATCAAATCCCACATGAATGGTATGTTCAAAGTCTGAAGGAAGAGATATCTCAGGACGCTCTTTCTCTTTCTTCTTGTTGGCTAGAGGCAAACATTAATACATACTTATTTTCTGCACATTTTCATTCAAAAATTTCCACAATCAAGGGTGCTCAAAATAGTATTTTAAAAGTGGAAAACAAATCAATTAATGTCCAACTTAACTTCACAAATAGACCCAAGCTAATACAACACCAACCTAACTGTCAACCCCTGTTTGGGAAGGTCTATAAGGTGTTATTTCACTCTGGCTTCCTTCTGATCAGTGTCACAGCTGCCAAAGCAAGCTGTTCATGAAGTAGCCTGCTTAGGCTATCTCTGACCAGTATGATTTGTATTACCAGTTTTTTCATCGAGTTTTCATATGTAGCAACTAACTCCTGTTTGACTTTGCTCTGTGGCTCCTGCAGAAGTGCAGTGCCCAGGACACGGATGTGCATGCTTGTTTGCATGGGTGTCTTTTCTCAAAGATGCTTTGAACCTGTTGTCAAACTCAGCTGAATCAGAGGAAAGGTTTTTTGATATAACCAGATTCCTACAAGTTCTGTGAAAACAGGCAGCTCAGGAGAAGACAAGGATCCTATTCCTGCCTCCTCTCCGAGTAAAAAGGCTGAAGCAGCAGCAGAAACCACAGAATCTGCACAGCAACAAGATCCCATAAATGCCAGTGGAAAAGCTTCATTGGAGCTCTCAATTAACTAAGACACATAACCATAAAGCCCAGGCTTTATTAGTCTCCGGGAATTCCTTGTTTTTAAATCACTCCATCAGTATTCACAGAGTGTGGTGTATCTTACTGAAGGAGACAGACTTGGAAGTCAGTCAATTTGCATATGTTTCTCATCTCCCTCCTATTTTAACACCTTTTGAAAGTAACATCCCTTGTTGTCATCCATCTCCTGTGCTTTTTACTATTGACAAAGCTCACTTCAGCACAGTTTTATTGACCCTGATAAAGAATGAGAGGAATAAAGGCTGTGAGAAGCTGCCTTCACTCAAGAATCCATGTTCAACAGAGATTTCTCTGAAAAATGGTGACAATAATGCCAGTTCTGGATGACTCCCAAATACTCAGACAAACATAGCATAACATAAACCCACATTCAAACATCTATCCTGCTGGCAGGTACCTGAAATATTTGGCTTCCCTGGAGAACCAGCATGCTCCAAGACTAACTACCACTTGCCTGAATAATACAGTATAGAGCTATCTGTAGGATCTTCTCTAGTGCCAATGGTTATATATGTAACAGCCGAGAGGGGAACTGCCATTCTACCAAATACATTTGTCATTTCAATGGAAAAATTACACGCTAACGACTGGAACAGAACCAATATTACAGTGCCCATTTGCAGTATGCGAGTTATTAACACAAACTCGGGAAATAAGACACGCATAAAGTGCTCATGTAGAATACTAAAAAGTCACATCACCTCACATCTTTAAAGAAAGCACGCCGCACCCCAAGATCCCACCTCTCCTCTGCTGCCCTTCTGACCAGTTTAATGCATATTTGGTTTATGTAGTGTCCTGGTTTCAGCTGTTTACACCAGTCAAGGACTTCTCAGCTCCCCATGCTCTGCCAGGTGCACAAGAANAAACCACAACACGTGGCCTCATCGTGGTCCTGAGCAGGCTTGCTCCATAGATCTGATGTGACATGACCTCATGCTAACAGTTGTGAGAAACCCAGGGATACAGGAGAGGTTTATACAGTGCCTATCACAATGGGACTCTAGATCAGGATCTCTAAAGGCCAGTGTATCACCATTTATTAATGATAATATGAAAATGAATACACGTGCCATAGTTACACATCAGCAGGAGAGAAAGGAGCAGTTGTTCAGGTCCTGTCTTTGCCTTCCACATTCCCTCAGTGCAGCGCCAGTGACAGGCATGCTATGCACATCAAACACAGCTGGATGAAGACAATTTTGTGTGTGTTTTATTTCAAAAGCAAGTGTCCCCTTCTACCAATATCAACCAGGATGGAGCTTTGCAAAATCTATTTTCTGGCACATCAGTCTTCGTAACATAAAGCACTACTATGCTCACGGACTTTTTAATTAACATTTTCCTTCGGTGTTTTAGTATTACATTTGCCAGCTTCATAAGTTTACCTAGGGGTCTATTCAAAGGCTGAACTCACCACGTACCAGCACCCCTCCCAGCCTGGGTCCGTCTTTGCTTACAGACAGTAGCTCCAGGAGGCCTCTCTTTGCATATGTTTCTTATTCTACCTTATAGCTCTGCTCTTCATAATTATAGTCTACAGAGTATTTTGGATGTTTCTAATCCTTTCTCTGCATTTATCCCCATTAAATAATTAGCTGTCACCTTTTGTCTGTACTGCACACCCCTACACAAGGTTAACTGATAAATTATTTTCATTTAGCATTCAGTAAAGATGGCAGCAAAATATCAAATACAAATGCAAAGGGTTTTCCCCTTCTTTTATCTCTAAGATGACGTTGTTTAATTTTCAAGATAGATGTTGCCAGTTACAAGATGTCATCTCCATTCAGCACATATAACTTTTTATTGTAGACAACAAAACTGGCTTCTCCTCCTTCATTATTTGCAAGCAAATGCAGTGAAAATAAGATTTAAAGGATCATCAAATTCAGTTCAAAGCAACAGTCAAATCTAGAAGTGAAACACGGCATTATAGAAAACATTCCATCAAAAGCAGCACTCGTCCATTCTAGACCTCTCCTGCTGGGGGCCAGCGTTCCAGCTCATTCCTCAAGATTTGGCTCATCTGCTTCACAGACTTCTGCCTACCAGACTGTGGATATAACACCTATGGCCCAAATGCTGATAAACTATAAATTAAATACGTAATTAAACATCTCCTTGCAACACCCTCATCCCTCCCCAGTCTAAAAACTTGGACAGTTCTGTCTGTGCCCTGCAACTCAAATCACTTCTGTTTTACATAAGCTGGCAAAACGACACGAAAAGGCATGACTTCTTTGAAGCAATGACTGACTGGATTCAAGGGTCTTATACTGGACATTCCTATTTGATTTTCTTATAAATGCCCATCATGATACACTCCCGGTGCACAGCAGTTAGCCATGAGGGCCACCCACACCACCTCAGCAACTATTAAGAGAGAACAAGGAAAGAGTTTTCTGTCTTTCACAGTCTGCATCATCACCATTGTTATTATGTTAAAAGAGCAGTTGTTTGGCAGAAAAACATGACTCAGCTAAGTGGCAGCTTTTCTCCAGAGAGGGAGGAAGAGTCCAACCTCACGCTTACACCCTCCTGTTTGCTCGCCTCCTCGTCATCTCATTCTGTTCTTTCCTCCATCCCCTGTCGCCTCCACTGGCACTCACACTGTCCTCCCATCCTCCTTCCTGCTCTGCTCCTCCTGTCCTACCCCAGCAGCCTTGTCCTCTTCTTTCTCCTCCATTAATCTCAACCCCGCCGGGTTTTTCTCCGTCTCTCCTTTCTTGTTTTTCTGTACAGGAGGCAACCAGGTGACTAAAGGTCAGGCTCTGCTCCCATCTGCGGCTAAGTCTAAAGCCATTTCGAGGGAACTGATATCATTCACCCAGGAATCTTAACACGGGCATACCTCTTCAGCTGAAAGGTACAGCTGAGCTGCGGCAGGCCTGCTCCCATCTCATTTCTCTAGGTTGATTGCTCTACAGCGACTTCATGGAGCCACCAGTTCACACATAGTATTAATTTATTTCATAGCACAGCAATTACAGGTGGTTTAATGAAAGAAGAACAAGGCTGTATCAAACAACCGGAAGAACACAAGTCGTTTCTTTCTGCTCTCAACTCTCCTGAGGTAACAGCACTCTGCTGAAAGGAAACACTAACGCTATGAACTCCACCGTGGCTCCCATCACCATCATTACCTCCAAGGAAGGAAGGCCGATTTCACAGCTTCAGCACAGGCTATGGGGAAACAGGTTCAGCTCCTTGTTCCACACAGACTGCCCACGTGAACACTGGAAACATTTTTCAGCTGTCTGCCTTGGCCTCCTGCCGCCAGGAAATGGGGTACCTTACTCCAGAGATGGGGCAAGAGGAGCTATACTGAGGAACGTAAGGAGGTCAGGTGCTATGGGAAGGAGCAGGACACTAATGCCTAAGTGACTTGTTTCAACTGTAGAAGCACAGAGGGAGCCCCACAGAGTCATCAGCGGCTTGCCAAAACAAGGTTTTAAACACAGAAGTGCTCAAACCCTTACTGAAAACCCTACACTCCAACAGGGGGGTGTCTGCAAAAGATTCCTGGTCCCTGAGCACAGCAGTCACCACTGCCTTGGAAAGAACGCACCATAGCATATCCATCCTCATATCCCTCCTGTCTGGCGAGCAACTGAAAGACAGCAAAGTTCTTGCAGGTTCAGGAAGAAACACCCTGCCATGGTGTTTTCTTCATGTTCTGTTTACTAGTACCAGTGATGGACTATTAATATAAATCTGTGATGCTGCCTTTGCACTGCACTAGATGAGAGCAGCCATATTAATCACCTTCTGTTTTATAAGCAGGACACTCAAAAATGTGTCACTGAGTCTGTGAAGCACGCACAGGCCAGCTGATACCCTGACCCACAAGCCAACCCTGAGATTAAACCACCTCAAGGGGCTTGGCCAGCTAAGCTAAACTTCCTCCATTTATTATTTCACCCAACAAAATTAAGCTATAAATCTTAGCTTACTTTCCCTCACAGTCACAATTAAAATCATGATACTTGTTTGTTTCCTAAGACTGCTCTGACTGGTACTTAATTACATCTATTTTTAATCTCACTGATCATTTCCAGGAGGGGTTGTTTCTAGATCTCCCCATCCCTGCATGCATTTCACACAGCATCTCCTGCTTGAGAAATATTCCCTTGGAGAGGGATAATACCATTCTGCTGGCAGTCAGGGGAAAAAGGCACCCAGGTCCTTCTAGGAATTAAACAAGCCAGGAGAGATTTTCATTTTGGCCTTTGAAAAGAATCAATTGAAAACTAATTTTGTTCCCAGAAGGGGACATTTTGGGAAGCACTCTGCAGAGCAAATAGGTCTGCCTGATGAATAGGCCCATCCAGTCACAGGATTCACATGAGAGGAGCCATCAGGACTGCCCCTGACTGCGGGGAGGAATGGCAGTTTTCAGTGCCAGACTACCTCCAACTGCTCCACATGACCTATGGAAGACACTTGTGAACGGGGCAGCCGATCAGCACAGGTAAGCTGGAACTCCGAGGGAACAACCGCAGTTCCACAGTTCTGAGCTCTCCTTGGAGAAGCGGTGATGCACATTGAAGGCAGAATCCCTCTCGAAATTTCAGTCAGTTTTCAGTCCACCTCATTTGTCCACTTATCTAGACTGTACTTCATCAGTTTGTCTGTGAGGACAGTATGGGAGGCTGTGGTGAACACATTACTAAAGTAGGAATAACACCCACTGCTCTCCCTTCACCACCAAGCCTGTCATCTCATGGTAGAAAGCTGTCAGTATGGTTCAGCATGAATTTCCCTTCGTAAATCCATGCTGACTATTCCTGATCACATTCTTAGACTTCATTTGTGTGGAAATGGTTTCCAGGAGGATTTGCTCCACTAGCTTCCTGGGGGCCAAGGTGAGGCTGACTGGCCCATAGGTGCCCAGATTCCCTTTCTTAAAGACAGAAGTGGCATCTGCTTTTTTTACAGTCATCAGGAACATCCCCTGCTCACCATAACCTTTCAAAGATAATCAAGAGCGGCCTTGCAGTGACATCAGCCAGCTCGCTCAGCACTTGTGGGTGCAGCCCATCAGTTCCTATGGCATTATAAAAAAAGAAGATCCTTTCCCTTAATTCTGTAAATACATGAACTCAAAATGCGCTCCTTTCTGCAAATGCATTTCAAAGAATGCAACGGAAATGCTGTTTCCTGCACGTTTAAAAGACTCCCACACTGTAACCGCACCTAGCAGGTTTTAAACCAAGCCATTCTGTGTCCACTCTCACTGCAAAAGCAACAAGCAGATGCTTGAGCCTTGCAAGAGCCTTGCTCCTGTTCCAGGAACATAAGTGCATTAAAAAAAATAAAACCCCAAAGTGTCAGCCATATTGCCTTCTCACTTCTGCAAATGTATTCTCAAAAGTACACAACCTCATCTGTGTTTTTACTGCAAATGCAAAGCAAAATCCAAAGGAAAGGATTCCCCAGCTTAACTATAAAGTTATTTTTAAAAGGCAAGTCGCACAATGTGTGCACATCTTACTGGCTTTTCAAAGACAAGAAAGTAACTGACGGAACACCTCCTCCTCTTTTCAAACATGTTACTAGAGTAATTGGAACAGAAGGCTTTGGAAGGACTTTACCATGTTCTGCAACTGAAACAGAAAGAAAACAGTGGCAGAGAGTAAACACGGCAACCAACAGCCAACAGATAGCAAACAGAGATGTAGCCACCCATTCGCACTGCTGATACTTTACTTTTATCCCCTCCTCCTGGGAAGATGGAGCGAAGCCTGGCTTTCTTGTTCTTCTCCTCAGGGGCCATGGGGAGCGGTTTTGAACTGTGGTTTAATGCTGAAGAATCGCGATTGTTGCTGTTCATTCTCAACGGTGGGGCTGGAGGTTTCTCTTCAACATCCAGACTATCGGACATCTTCAGCAGCCCTCACAGCCTCCTGCAAAAGCAGAACAGAAAGCGCGCCTGTCAAGTAAGGATGCCAAGGCTGGTGCCCTGAGGAGGAAAGAGGGCAAGAAAAGCCTTCTGGTGGAATACGGAAGCCTCTCTGTAAAGTTTGCTCTGAGTAAGGTTACTGCTGGTTGCCATAAATAAATGCTGTGGCCAATTCCTAAAAATCACTGTATTACCATTAAAATAAAGTTGGGTTTTTTGTTTTTTTTGTTGGTTTTTTTTTAATCCCTGTTAAAGGCTTTTTAGATTTTTATTTACAACTTTTCTCCTCCAGTTGTTTACAATCCAAATTTTCTTCTAAAACCAGGCTTCCAAAGCAAAACTTAAAGGACTTACTGAAACTACCTGGTATCGTAGTGAACCATTTTTATGATGTAAGAAACAAAACGCATGTTGGGAGGATATGGGGAGCAAGCATTAAGATCTCTGTTCCCTCCCTGCTCTCTGTTTGGAGAAGGTTTAGGCCTGGGAGTGTGGAGCTTCAAAAGAAATGATCTTCCCAAAGGAAATTCATTCAGAAGTACGAATTAAAAACTTTCTTGCATGTGAAAACGAGCAATATGTTTGCTTTAAAAACCAATCAAAACCTAAGTAGGAAAATTACCATATCCTGAAAACAATTCAAGTCTTCCTCCTTCTGTCCAGGTACCACACAGGTCTGTTACCATAGGGCTGTTTGTGGCACAGCTTTGAATAACCACACCATAAAGTCCCAAGTATGGTACATCAGCAAGAAGAGGACATGTACAGTCTTTTGTTGCCTGCTAAGAACGAGGGGTACTGATCTAAGGAAAAAAATACCCAGAAATCATTACAAAACTTTCCTAAGTTGGGAAAAACACAGGGCAAGTAAGACTTTTCAAATTACTTATCTTTCTAGTGTATCTTAAATATTAAAATTCAAGCCTGGATTAAGCAGCTGGTTTAACAAACAAGTAACGCTTGATAAAATGAGCTGGTTTAAGACCTGAAAATAGAGTATGATTTCAGACAGATCAGATGTGATGTGGGCTATACCACATATTTTTAAAGGTTACAATTCTACAGTCACCTTGCCTTCCAATCCCTCTCAGATCAGTGCGGCTCCTGCAGACCACTGTGCGTGCGTTACGGATCTCTCCTTGCGCTGATTCACAGATAACACAAATTACTGCAGTCATTGGCTACCCTCTTAAATTTAAAATGAAGCAACTTATGTTTTTCAGCTGTGGAAGTCGTAGGGGTTTTTTTCAGAAGTATCAGCCAAATATGGTGGCTGCCACTTACACAAAGAAGCCCTGAAACTCAACTGGGAACAGCACTGCTGCTCTCACTCTTGTCAAGTAAAGCTGCCGTGGTTGAGGGTTTTCAGGGTTGTTTGGTTGATTTATTTTAAATTATAATTTTTTTTTTATAAGGTCAGAAGTTAACATTTTTGACAATTCCATTTATTTTGATATAGCTGGAATTTTGCCAGGATTTCCAGCTGATATATTAATAGGGGATAATCAAACCCACATTGGCTTAACTGACAATACCTTCCATGTAAAAACTGATGACCAGCTGAAACATTTAGAGATGTTCACTCTAGGCTGTTTGTCATGACATGGGCATTTTAGCCTTCGTTACCACTTCTTTTTTTATTACTTGACTTAAATTTTTAATTTCATCTAAATAAGATCTCCAAATGCCAGATCTGACATTCAAAGCACCTGCCCAGTGACAAGAACAATAAATGGAATATACCATCACATCTCTGTTTTACACTGGTCTCTGGGTCCACAAAGTGGGGTTCCTGAACGTCTGGATCCCTAAGGGATCCCAGGGGGACACAGCTGAAAACCCCAGCAACAGCTGGTCCCAGCCCTCTCCCTAATACATACAGCATGAAGCGGGGATCCTGGAGATCTTGATTCACAAACAAGCACTTAGAGACATTGCTGACCCCAGTTGCTCGCCTCCATCAGGGGAGCAGTTTGTATGAGCACCCTTCCCAGCTGACTTCATCAAGTGGTTTGTGTTAAATCAGTGATCTGAGCTATTCTGGCATATTTTGCCTGCAGCAAATTAGGGAGAGCTCAAACAATTGCTCTGCTGGTAGATCAATATGGTGTTCACCAGCCAAAGAGGATGTCTACTCATAGGCTCAAGCCCTATGTGAACTGCTAGACCTTCCCTACACCATGGAGTTGATTCACCTCCACCTGTATACTGCACAGGTAATACTCAACCACAGGCAGCCACCAACCAGGTGTTGTTCCCTAAAGTTTTCCCTTCAGGCCTAGAAGTCTGGAAAAGATCATGCACTCTTAACTACTGAAATCATGCACTGAAGGCAGCTGTCGGACAGAAAGATGTTTTTGTCCTTTGGAACACACCACTTGGGAAAGCACAGAGGTGATCCTTCACAGAAAACTGCCATCCCCGGCATGTGCCCAGTCCCCACAAGAGGGCTCTGCCGACACAGCCCAGCCCTCCAGGCAGAGATCTACTGGGAGACCTGCTCTGGCGGAGGAACACGGCCCACCCTCCTGTGGAAGCACGTATGTAGGCAGTAACGTGCTTTATATCACCAAGGAATAGCTATAATTGTGTCCAGGCTAGAGTTTGTGCTGATCTAACTTTCAAGTACAGACTAGCCTATTTACCTACAGAACTAAATGCTTTCCTAGATTTAGGTCAAACAGTTAGCATTAGTAATCTTTGTGATGTCTACCGTGGAACGCAGAAGGTTTTCCAGTAATGGGGCAGGGGGACCAGCGATGGAAACTACTGTAAGGTAACTGGGAGAACTACGTGTGCCGTGCACGTTATCCTGGCGAAGGAAAAGTGCACAACGCCCAGGTATTTCTGCACAGGGAAGCACGAGGGAGTTCCCGGCTTACGAAGCCCAAGAGAGACACCTGGCCACGGCTCCCTGTCCCTCCAGCAATTCTCAGAGGCTAGCAGCTTATGGCAACAGAAGCTTTTATTTTCTCTTTAACCCACCTACAAATACTTTCCCAGTGCCAAAGACAGCCTTCACTCCCCAAGACCATTGGCGTAAGGCTGACGACAGAAGCCGAGGCATATTTTCAGCTTGTTATCAAAAGCAGGACAGTTATTCTGTGAAGTCCATTATAGGGCACAAAGTTTCAGCTGTCTCTTAGAACGGGACAACTGTATCTGTCACTGTATCTATTTGTAAACAATGCCAGTTTGCTGAAATAGGTCCTCCCATGGGATTTCATTCCACAAAGAATACTATTAACGGTTTCTGGCCCGATTTGCCTATGATGTAATTATTCCCAAGATTTTGAAAGGAACACTATATTTTGTTCAGAGCTGTTTCAGGCTCAGTTTCAAGAACTGTACAAAGCTCTTTTATTCACTTCTAAACCAGGGAGGGGGAAGAGGGGAAGATAGCCTAAAAGGTTTAACAGTCGATACTAAATTTCTAAAGCTGGGCTAAATGAAAACTGAAGCAAACCACAAGGCAATACACACCAAGAGACTTACGATTTATGGTTTTCCTGATCAGAGACCCAACTGCTCTTCCATTCATTCTAATTTTGAGAATTTCCACATGCCACTGCATCATGACAAAAGAACATTCACTATCACATAAGACTTCAGTTTTTAAGTGGTTTGTACCGATTCACTCCAATGTTAACTTAGAGAAAACCTGTAAAGAAAGGAGTGCCAACAAGACGTATTCAGCTCAGAAACTGCTCAGGTTTACATTGCAGAGAAGTGTCAACAGCATGTTAGCCCAAGTTAAATTCTATTCCTGGGGCCAGTTTTTCCTGTCGTAATAACAAGTCCTTGGTCCTGCTAGTCTTGTTCTGCATCGGATGACCCCATCGAAAACCACCTTCTGTCTGTGGAAATGATTATGCCATATCCACATATTCAGTCAAACAGTCAAATTCTACTGTTCTCCCTTTTTATTAAAAAGGAGAAAAAAAAAAAAAAGGCATTTCTTTACCAAGAGGGGGGTCAAACACTGGAACAGGCTTCCTAGAGAGATGGTCAGCACCCCAAGCCTGTCAATGTTTAAGAGGTGTTTGGACAATGCCCTTAATAACATGCCTTACCTTTTGGTTAGCTCTGAATTGGTCAGGCAGTTGGACCAGATGATCATTGTAGGGCCCTTCCACTGAAATAGTCTAGTCTATTCTCAAATCTGATTGTCTTGATTTCTTACAAATACGAGGTTCACTGAGAATTTCATTCTTTGGAGATTACCTTTCAAAACAAAATGCTTTCACTGCTCTCATCACCTGACAAACCAGCAAGCATGCAACAAAGCAGTCCTAGGAAACTCTTAGCAAAACAGCGCATTCAGCCTCCTGATTATAAGATGGGGCTTGTACCCTTTTTTCCATGCCCAGAAATGATAACTACTGCCTTATTAAGAATCCTTAAGTGTTGCAGCAGCACCAATTCCTACCTCCCAGAAATAATCTATGCTACTTCATCCCCTTCATACACCTCTTGTTCATACAGACACAAGTGTCTCCACTCAAAACACACATTGGTTTCATGACTTTGCGTTATGCCTCCTGGCAGGCTCCCAGGCAGCCTCGCTCCCTGTAATGCTGTCTTAACTCAGCATGCAAGGTGTTGATAGTTGCATTCTTCCCTGGAAAGAAATAGTCACAAAACTTCAATTTCTTAGGTGTAAGATGAATTCCCAAGTCTCTGACTTCATGCTAAGTTTCTATGCAGTACTTCAAGAAGCACATAATCCACTGAAGACCTTCTCCCAAAGAAGCTGTTGAAAGCAAACCCCTCAACAAGACAAAAAACCCTCCAATTCCCCACCAGTATCAGAATTGCAAATTCTAGAACAATGCTGAAGTAACATACTCCAGGCCCAAAGGATCATAAAATCCACAGGACTCTGAAGGGCAGGGAGCAGTTCCAGGGTCTCCGAGCTAATATTCCACAGCACCCGCAAGCTCAGGGAGACAGCATGGCACTGGTTTACACTCCTGTCACATTTTTTTTTTTAGACTCTTCCTGCAGCCCTGAGCGCTAGAGAGTAAATTTTAGAAAAGCAGAACTGAGACTGCAGAATAATTCTGCAGCAGAGATGAGATCCTGGTAAACCCCGCACACAGACCTGTGAAACACTGTGCCCCGCTTCCGAGCGCTGCTACGATACAGCTACGAGAGCACTTCACCATACCACCCCTCAGCTGCGAGAGCCACCCAGGCTGTCAGCAGGGACAGCTTTTGGAAGAGGCCAGCCTGTGCTCGCCAGGAGGATGGAGTGCACAATCAACAGGATTTTCCTCATCTCAGTCCTCAAAGACCCCATTAACACAACCAAAGCAGTGTTGGTAACCCTTTTAAAAGATAACAGCATGTGTGCGACAAAGAGGACAGATACCCAATAACTACCTACTTCCAGAGAAAATTCCTTTCAATGACCATTGGCTTTAAGGAAGCATTTAAAGAAACAGACTGTTGTACCAAAATACAGAAGCGCATTTGAGTGTGTTAGCTAGGGCTTCACAGCCAAGCAGCAAAAGCTGAAATTAAATTCTCAGCCAGGTCAGTTGCTTCTACACAACTACTACAGGGCTACAGAAGATGATCCAACGTCCCTCCCCCCCCCCCCCCCCTTTCCAATCACCAGTTTTGTTAAGTGTAAAGACAAACATTGACTTTAAATATGTGGCATTCAGCTTCTCCATGACTCAATTCCCCCTTTGCAAAAGCCTATCTTGTAATATTCTTGCATCTAGTTCTTGCCAAGCTAGGGAGAGGAGGGGAAGGAAGATATCTGAAGCACCAAATGTCTTCAAAACAACACGCACACAAAAAATTGGTTCAATTCAGTTCAAGTTCAGAGCAGAATCTTAGGCTGGGCCTTTATCCCAGTAAGCTCTTCACCCCTGTGTATCTGGGGAATACTGTTTGTAGATAGATCTTGAATAGCTTTCTTAGGTTAGTCACGTTATTTCAAAGTCTGCAGCATTCAGACATGACTGGTTCCAATTAAAACTCACAAAGAGTATCCTGTTTGCAGAGACACTGGTGTTCATTTTCAAAGCCTCAGAGATACTATTGCAGCTTGTGATACAGCAAAACTGTTTCTAAGATCCCTTGACTGGAAGGAGCCATGCCAATTTTCAGGCAGTAGCTTTGCAAACGTAACTTGAAGATGCAATGTTCACTCTTTGTTTATAAATATACTTCCTGCAAAAAGCTATTTTATTACTTAGTTTTATGGGCCAAATTCTGCTCCCAGTGATATTCATCCATTTCGCAGAAATCAATGGTGATGTAACTGAGAAGGATTCTCTCTAGATACTGAGTACTGAGGCACTCTGTTAAGTACTATCTGAAGGTATTTATACAGTACTTCCCAGACCAGCTGCAGAAGAACTGTATCTGCTTTTCTGCATCTGCACATTTACTTGCAGTTTTCTCAAAATTCATCTGAAAGAGCAGCCGGTTAGCTGTACAGCATGGATGCCATCATGGTTTCACTACTTATGTGGAAAGATGCTTCCTGTCTTCTTTGCAAAACTTGGTTAAGCTAAAACACAATACGAATGCCTTTATGATAAAAAAAAGGGACATATTCTCAGCATCAGCTAAAGCAGACACAACTCTGCCTGGGCACTGAGGGTCCAAAACACCCCCAGGGCGGTCTGTGCTCAGCTGCTCCCACCCCTGGGTGCCCTGGGTGGGTGCGTGGGGCCAGCTCTGCAGGCAGGGCAGACACAGCCAGGGTGCCTCGGTGCCTTTGGGAGTAAAGACATCTACCTGGGGCCTCTCCCACATGCACGCAGAACAACTCTTGCGTCCCGTCTTTATACAACCCTGAAAAAAGGCAGCATTCACACAAGCTACAGAAGGAATGACAACCCTAGAAACCGTAATGCTAACGCTTCACTTTCATACAGCCTTTCATACAACTGTCTCAAAGCACAATACGAGCGTTTGCCAATTAAGCCTCCCCATTCCCCTCGCAGGCAGGTAAACATGCTCCGAGCTGAACAAATTATTCAAACTGAGTAATTTCTTTGATGAATGTACTCTCTTGTTTCTGTTTGCAAACACCCTGTAAGCAGCTCATGATTTCCTCCAATGTATTCATTTATTCAGCAGTTATCCTCTGAAACTTGCTACAGGTAACTTCTGGCCTCTGAACTAGCTGTTCATAAGCAGCTCCCTGTGTGGAAGGGATGTTTTGGATTCAGGTTGTACCCAAGCAAAACTACCTAGGTCACAAGGACTTGCAACTGCTTGTTTTCCGACGGGATAAACAAGCTTCTGTTAGGATTTGCAGCATTAAGGGTTTTACTAAGTGACTTACTAATACTGGTTTAAAATTCACTCTTGACAGCGCACTTCAAGCGATAGTGTCAAAAAATGAATACAGAAGGGATGGGGATGCAGTAGCTGTGCATTTAATGGTTGACTAAATAGGTCTTCAAATTTAAATTATTATGTCCTTTATCTGGACCTCAAGAGTCACCCAGGTACACTGCTAAGAGCTGGGAAGGGACTGAAGCAGTGGAGCTTGTCACAACTGATGAAAGTGACCTGCAAACATATTTTTTTCCCCCCTTGCTTAATTTCCATTTGACAGCATTTTTCAGTAAATGGCCGTCAAGGATCTCTCCTCTTCAAACGCTTAGTCTACCTAACCAACTACATTTCTTTCCACAACTCTTTCAACTCTTTCTCTGCAAATTGCCAATGCAACCACAGGCAACGCTGTACAAAATGCATCCGACTTTCCTCTCGCAACACCCGTCAGCCCACCGGCTTTAAGCGCCTCTTCCCACACGGTGGAAACTCGCTGCTGCTCTGCAGACTCCCAAGACCCGCTTCCACTACAAAAGCTTCACGGTTCCTCACATAGGTTCACTTTTCCAGGTGCAAGCACTATTGGGACTTGCCCAGATTTTAGCAGAGCACCTCTCACCTTCCCTCTCTGTACAAAGCCATGGCTCTTCAGGCTGTGGTCCCAAAAAGGAAAATATGAGATTATTTTTGCATCACTAAAGCCAGCGATGTTTAAAGTTAGATTTATATTTAAGGGCTGTGCTTAACCAGTGCTTAAGGTATGAGATAACATGAACAAGGACACTGAGGCTTCAGCGTAGCTGCGAGACACCATGAAAGAAAAACTGGAGGGAGTAAGAGTCCCTCTGCACCCCGCTGGGACGGTTCTGAGCCCTACAACACACCCTTAGCCCATCATATTTTCTTTGTGGGTGTTTTTTAATCCCATCAAAACGAAAGCAATCCATTCGAACTGCACTCATGCCGGGATCCTGGCCACTCACTAAACCACTTGAGCTTTGGGATGGTTACATGACTTGAGAGGGGAAGAACTGTGTGTACAGAGGGTGTGGGGCAGTGAAACGGCTTTCCACATGAAACCTTGTCCAGGCATTCAGTAATTAAACCTCGTAACAGCACAGCAAGGAAAGGAAGTATATTCCTAGGGGTTACATTAAGTGAGCACCTCACAGCATCAGAAGATGGCCTGCAAAGTGGTTGCAAAACCACCTAACGTACACAGCCACGTAACAGAAACAAGCAAATGAAATGCGGGAAGGGGGAGTTTGGGTAGTAAGTGCATGTTCAAAGCCTGGCTGCCAGGAAAGCCCCTGTGGCAGCCCTATGCCAGGCAGCCTCTTGGTCATTATTATTTTAATAACGTTGACGGTATATGGATTTTCAGTCATTAAGAAACACACTTTTAGGTAACTATTTTGATAGGAAAAGTGACTTAACTTCATACAACAAAAAGTATGGACACATCATACCCCGATGAGGCAGAAAAGCTGGCTAGGTCAGTAGGACAATTCTGCCACCCAGAAAGAGCAAGCAGAGAGCTTCCACCCTCCTGGCTGCCTTGGGAAGAGCCAGCAGCACAGCACCTCCACCCCCTCATACCCACTCACAGAGAGCTACATGGAAATTTTTGTCATTTTTTTTTAATTATGGTTTGAAACAAAAAGGTTGTGCTCTAAGCCATTCAATCTGGAGACAAGCTTAGACTGCCAGAGCAATGGACACTCCAGAAGGAGCTAAAAGAGGAAAAAGTGAAGGACATCAAAACGAGGTGGAAGCTCCCAGAACTACCTCCATGGGGCCACAGCCCCCCCCGTCTCCCTTTTTTTTTTTCTTTTAATGTAATGGGAAACACTTCTCTGGGATTGACAGGAAATAATGAAAAAGTACCTAGAAAAGTTATTCATATGCGAAAGGAAACCCCCCAAAATCTTACCACTCCCTCTTTTGCTTTTTATTTGCACAGCTGAAGGGCTCCACGAAGCAGAAAAGGATGACTCAAGATCAACTGTGCCTATCAAATATCCCACATTCCACAGGATTGCATCCCTTGCTCTTGTTTACACATGAAAACGTCTGTGTGAAACGAAGTGTAGATTTAAACCATTATAGATAGACTGAAATAATTCTCCATATGGACTTTATTATTCCTAGTTCAGAGCTTAAGCCTCAGGTTGACTTTTCTCTAGGAGGAGCCAAATGTAAACCAAGAAAAGCTACTTATTGGAGACACAACATTGCAACTGCAGCAATAAAAATTTCATTACCTTAATTTGGATTAAAACAGCCAAGACAAATTGTTCGAGTTCTAATTTGAGTGAGCAACTTGAAGTCAATCCTGAAGCAGTGTCAAAGATCAGGTACGAGAAGCCAGCCCCTACTGCAACCTACATACAGAGAGACAGTTACAGGCAATCCACTTGCTGGGACTTAATGAGTCCTTTGAGTGTGGCAACAAAGCCTGCCAATGCCCTTTCCTTCTTGCATCTTGAAAGTGATTTAAATGCTTTCTAACTGACAATTAAAACGGACCAGTCACTGAGCCCCAACTCAACTGACAGGCAGTAATCCTCCAGCCACACTAAGGCTCTGTAACCCATGTTGCTGGATTTTTTGCAGGTTCAAGCTGAATACCTGTTGGCTCACTCAGTGGGCCAGTCAGTCCGAGTACAGGGTAAAAGGACTTATGCTTTTCAGACATCATCTTTTTTTCTGGTACAAAAGAGCATTCATGCTGGGAAGCCTTACAGCAGTGTCTCTGCACTGGCTTAACCAAAAGGCTGTGATTATATGAGCACAGCTGGAGAAAGGCAAGGCCCTCAAGCAGTCCAGAGAACCCAAACCTGGGTTTGCTCCTTACGGCAAGAGTGCAACTGTGCCCGGATACTTGAAACATTAATCTCACAGGGCTTGAACAGTGCCCATGTTTATATGGCGCGGAGCACACTATCATTGCATTCAAAGATCACAACTGTTGCAACTCAGCATAAGAATTTCACCCTTTCTCTCATCTTCTCTGGTGCAAATGCGTTAAAGGCGAGTCTACTCTAGCCTAGTGAGGTACCAAGCTATCATGCATGCTTCACCTGTACCTGAGAAATACCGCAGGAAAAATCATGCTGTGGTATTACATCAATGCAGCTGTCTCTTACTTCATGCATCATGCATGTCCCTTTCTGCAGAAAAAAGATACAAAGCTCCTTACACCAACATATCTGGAACCACATCAGGGCGATGTCATCACTTCAGACTGGCAGGAAGACACCACTGTCTTCTGTTGACACAGCTTCAGGACACGCAGGTTGAATTGCCAGTTCTTCCACTGGCCTTGAACAGCTTGAGAGCCTCTCTACCATGTTCTCCAACCTTTTATCCTCTCTTCCTCACTTCTTGTGCCTCTCTAGCACTTGGGTGCATGGACTGTCTCCAACTTACATGCACAACACCACACAGCGGTCTGTGTCTACACTCTCAGCAGAGCAACACACATTCGCGCACCAACCCCACCGTTTGCACCATCTTCAAATAGACTCGGAGCATCCCAAGGCAGAGACCTGAGGTCTGTTTCACACAGTCTGCTCTGTGGCTGCAGGGGAAAGGCCGACAGCACTACAAACCACCAGCACAGGAGCTTGAATTTGGCCACTCTCAAAGAGACTTTTGATCCCCAGCTAAACCCAGGCTAAACACCAGCAAAAGGGGCAGCACACTCACCAGTAACAGAGTTTGGTTGATGTAAGCTTGCTCTCATCACTGTTCTCTCTCTTACCATGTAAACAACATCAAAGGAAGCCTCTTCTTGCTTGGACTTCCATAATAAAAACTGTGTGTGCGTGTGTATATATAAAGTCCTTGAGTTCGTATGTTTTGGGCACCCAAAACTCCTACTGAACTCCAGCTGGTACATTAAGACTGCTTTTAATAAACCACCTGGCATCCTGCCTATTATGTTTTTCATTTTGTTCATATTATAAAAAAAAATAAAAAGACAATAATCAAACCAGGTTTGGAAGAAGAAAAAGAGGGGAAAAAAGAAAAAAGGACCAGTTTCCCTGCTCCTCATATTCTCTGCTGGTGTTGGTGCTTTCTCTGCTCCTCCACAGTTTATTCTCTGCTTGACATACTCACAGAAGACGTGTGCCATAATAAACATGACCAGCTGAACCCTGTCAGCCTAGCACCATTCCAACCCATGTTAAAAACGTTCACAAAAGAAATGGCCATGGCCCTTTCCCTTGCAACAGTCCCCCACGGGCAGACCAAGAGCTGGTTTTGCCCCCAGACACACCTGTGCAGCTCTCCAGAAAGCCAGCAAGAGGAGGGTATACTGTGCCCACTACAGCCCCACTCTGCTGAAGCACTGGCCCGTGCCCCACGAGACACATGCAGGCCAAGCCAACAACCACCACACAACTGTGGAAGAGATGATGAAGCAGCCATACAGTGCCAGTAACTGAAAATTATAGACAGTTGCCATTTTCTAGCACCTGCCAGCCACCTTTTAGCTCATTTTGCCTTTGCAATCCTTAGTCTGCGAGCTGAGAAACTTGCTATAGTAAACAGCACTAAACCCCTGTGACAGAGGAGAAGGATGAATCTCGTATTTAAAAGATGTAATTCAAGGCCACCCCAGGATTGCCAGGCTGAGTTGGGAGGCGAATCCCACTCCAAGAAGGACAAAATGAAGAACAGGGAGTCCTCTGGATGTCTCCAGCTCTGCTATGGGGCTGAAGACAAAGACCTCTCATCAGGAGAGCATGGGATGGACTTCAGGCCTCCGAACGCCACAAGCTGAGACAGAGACCAACACCACATGAGCAGATTTGCTGTACTGAAAAGACAGTACATTATGGTATGTTTTGAAGGACACAACTCCTGCCTCCAGGTAAGGAAAGAGCAAAGCCCAGGCTGCCACATGCCTTTCACCCAGGAGGTGGATGCATTCCAGATTCTGCATCATCTCTTCAGGACACTAGGGCAGGAAGGCATTCATTTCCCCATTTACTTCCTCAGGGACAACGTTTTGCCTTTTATTCTTTGCCAGGCCTTTTATTTACAGTTGACTAGCTTCATATATCTAATATTCACCTGGTATGTTAGTGATCTTATCGTGCGTAATGGCATATCTACCTTGGGGGTATTATGGATCTGGAGCAGTCAGAGCGGGGAATGGAGCAGTTGCTGCATGCACCTATTTCCAGTTGCCAGCTAGACCCTGGCTTCAGAGCAGCAGGATGGGAAGACGAGGAAAGCAAACGAACAAATGCCGTTCTTAAATAGGTCAGGAGAGAAATGACACCTACATGCAGAAAGCAAAATGAGATCCACACACTAAATCTATTGTTTTCTCAGCTACCACAATGGTCTGGTATTTTTAAACTGCCAAAACAGGGATTCAGCAATGAACGCCTCATTGCTCAAAAAAATAAAGACAACCTTCTGCTCCAGAGTAGCGCCCTACTACTCCTTCTTGTCTGACTCCACATTACAACAGGGAAACAGTTCACCATCCTCTCACCACCTAAATGAAAAAATAAAGGGGTTCAGGGAACTACTCATAATTCCTCTGCACTTGCCCACAGCCTCCTGCACAGAGTCTGCAACCACCATGGCTAACACTGGGCCCAGTGCAGGATGGAACAACCCCCCCAGAAGTTGGTGGCATCCAGGACTAAGGACCTCCAAGCCTCAGACACTGTAAGGGAGAGTGCTTGAGGCAGCCAGGACCATTCTAGTTTTGAAAATGGCACTGTGTCCATGCTACAAATCCTAGGAACTGGTAGGTTTCTCACACTTCTGGGTTTCATTCCTGTTTCCTGCAAATTTTCACTAGAACAAACCACTTAGCTTCTCCATACAACCACAGATGCCTTGTCTGAAGAACCTGGGAGCACATTTGCAAGCCACTGATGCAAAAGCACACAAATCTTTTGATATAAGCAGACAAGAGCCAAGCCACGTCTGTTCCAAACACATCAGGGTACCCCCGTCTCTGAAGGTGTCTGTCCAGAATATGCGGAGCCATCTGCACTTGCTCCTTTAAAAGGGAAGCGCCTCCATTGCTCAGTAGGTGTTTCTAACACAGCCCGAGGTCCTAATGCAAATCCCTGCAAAAGAACAAACTCCCAGAGCAGCAGCTGACACTAATGCAATCTTGTATCAGGTCAAAGAAAGCACCAAAAATAAGGAACCATCAAAAAGCGCAGAAACAAGTAAACAAACAAAAAAAACAAGGGAAGAGGAAAGAGGACAACAACAGGACCCAAAATAGATTCCTTGTGCCAGGCACACATCAGATTTGCGGCATAAAAGCTTTGCAAAGAAACTTGTTCTTAAAACAGCTCATCAACATTTACCCCGCTGCTGGCTGAAGCCTACTACTGTTTGACACCCCCTACTTTCTATTTACAACAACTTCAGGCCTTAAAAGAAAACTGAAGTATATTAATTAAGGATTTTGAGGCAGAAAATGACAGCTGCATTGTTATATATATTCTATAAGAAGCAAAGCAGGCTGAGAACTGGGGAGGACAACAGAGAAGCAGTATGCAGGACAGAAGATGTCCAAGAAAACCTTAACAGCTCCTCCGCCTGTCTTTATCCTCCAGTCATTACAAACAAGGGCCAAGGGTTTGGAGGTGCACTGCTCTCCCCAGGCATACAACCCCAGGTGGGCACTCGGGCACACAGCTGGAGAGCCTGCGCAAGCGCCCCAAGACGGCCAGCGAGGAGGCAGATCCGGCTGCACTGACGCAGCGCTGTGCCTGAGCAAACGCACCCGACACGCAGACACAGTAGGGAGCCAGAGACAGCTGACGACCAGCCAACCTGGCAGAGCAGAGCAGACGCTCTGTCTCCGTGCTTGCTTTGCATCGAGCTGCAGAGCCTTGCGATTCCCTGCCGGCAGCCTTCAGCAGGCCTGTGCCCCAGCGTGTCCCACTCCTGGTACTGACAAACTCTGCTGGACTTTTGAAACTGTAAAGAGCATTTCCATGTGTACACAGACAGCAGCAAACTGCTGCTCTTTGGCTCAGCTAGCAGTAACTGCCACCTCAGATGGGTACCAGTCTACGAGATGCCCATGTCCGCAGTGAATGACGTAGGCATATTCCTTCCCAGGCCCCATTCCCAGGAGGATCAGTGGAAGCTATGGGAAGACAGTGGGATACGAGGGAGCTGGCAGCACACCGCCGGCCTCTGGCGCTCACAGTGCCCCCAGCTCTGCCTCGGTACAAACCCGTACCCAGAGCTGGACTTCACCAGGGCATAGCAGCAGGGCTCTGCCTGTTGTTTTTTTTCCCTTGCAGGACATATCAAAAGGCAGAGCCATGTGATGATGGTACAAGCATGGGGCACCTGCCACAGACTTCACAAATGACCTTAGAGAAGTTACTCACTGTCTTTGTGTGTCTGTTCTTGCTCTGTGAGGAACTCAACTCTCTCCCTTGCTGTTAATGTAGATGGGAGATTGCTTCAACTTCACCAGATGTATCAGACTTTAAAGAACCTAATAAAGAGCCAGTTTAATTTCAGAAACCTAACAATAATCATGTTAGTCAGCACACAGTACATGGAATACTGTGTCAACAACCTGGATAGCAAGTGAAGAAGAGTAAGAGTAAATGACCCACAAAGTACCTCCCAGGAACTCAAAAAACATGAAGCATTGGGAGGGGAGATATCAAATCTCTGCAAATGCTGGATTGCTAAGAAAAAAAAGTCAACAGAAGCAAGGACAGAGCCGGTACACTATCTGTCCTTGAGGAGGAAAAGACAAGAAAAATGGAGGTGAAATGATTTTACTAAGTGTCAGAGAACTACGAGAAATGAGCAAGACACTGTTGCCATGGGCAGTGTCTAAAAAGAACCCCAGAACAGCTGATATATTGTCCGATCTCAGACCAAATGAACCTGTCTAAAAGCACTATTGTTCAGGCAAAATAATGAAGCAAAGAATAAATGCTTCGGTTACAGAGCTGTGCGTCACCGTGTCTGTGTGTAACTCTAGAGATACTACAGGTCCCCTGGTGAAACAGGTAACAGCCCAAGACACGCACCATTCCGGTTTACAGGGAAGCCTGCGAGGCTCCCGATCTAGCTCTGGAGAAATGCCTCCCAACAGCAAGGCCATATGAACCATCCAGCAAGCATGGAACAGAGAGAGTGACAGGCCCAATGAGCGAGAGCGTTTGGACTTTGTGGTCCAGAGCACAGTACAGAGAGATGCAAAATGAAAAATGCTCAAAGCAACAGGGTAAACACATACAGGAAAGGGAATACCTTTGCAATGCAGTTTCTCCAGAAAGTAAATAACAAGGGTGAATGCAGGGACTGAGGATGCTCCTGTGAAAAGAAGGATCTCTGCAGTACAACCTCAGCAGATGAACAGACTCTCAATAGTCAGGCTCTGCAAAAGAAGCTGCCAGCCATTCTACAGCTATGTTTGCTGCTGTGCCACTAAATCAAAGACCAATTTGACTCCAGCTGGATTGTAGAGCCAGCTGCAATGATAAGAGGCAATCTTAGACTGGACAAATGCCACCAAACTTTGGAAACACAGAATTAAAAAAAATGTTCTGAGGTCAGTGGGCAAATACAGGCTGTTGATAAAAACCACTCACAAGACCAGAGGCATTATCACTTGAGCTTGACAGAAGCTGACAGACAGAACCATCCACTGCTTGGCAGCAGGGCCACGCAAACATGAAGTGATAAACATATTTGACAGAGAAATATTATAATTTTCATAGAAACTTATGCCCGTAGAAGGCCTTAGAAGACAAGAGGCTTTAATTAAGAAACTAGAACAGGAAAAAAAAAAGAGCACAGAACACACTAAACCAATTAAAAGCCACGCTAACAGGTCACAAAGATTAACCATGATCTAAGAATCTTCACTGAGCAGGCCTGTTCCTAGTGAGGTTAATTCCTGGCCCTACATCTACCCCTGTGGCCTTTAAAGAAATTCTTAGAGAAAAAATGCGATGAGCACCTTGCAGCGTACTGAGCTGGAAAAGCTTTGCAGACTCTGCACCGCCACTCTGAAGACTGGGAACATCCGAGGCCATCAGCACACACGGTGGTGACAGGCAGTGCTAAGGGACCGAGAACCTCCATCCTAGGGCTCCAGGGTCCTCAGCAGCAGAGGGTGGGGTCAGGGTCATCTCAGGGAGCCACAGCCAGATGAGGGGTCCCACCCCGGCTGGAAGGGCTGCTCATCAGCCTGCTGTCTCCGCTAATCGGGGCAAGGCTGGAGGCAGTCAGGGCCAGGAGCTGGGAACACAGCACAACTCCGGCTGCCTGCTACTGAGCTAGAGACCTAGATCAATCCTTATCTCTTGAGCCACTCAAAGAAGCTGGTATACCAGAAGTTGCTCTGCTTCTAGCATGGTTTTGTCAGCTCCCCCCCTAATATACAGCCTTAGGCAGTTGCCTGCTTTTCCCTGCCCAGTCCTGAGGTGCCAAAGTCCTACACACAGCAGCTCAGAGCAACACCAAGATGCCTCACAAGCGAACCTAAGAACAGCAAGTACGGAAAGCCAGTGACCCATCCCATTTACCAGCCAATGCCACAGGTCACAAAGTACATTTGCTCAGACAGAAAAGGAGCCACCAGCTACGCTCCCTGGAATGTGACATTTCCATCCACACCCGACTAAGTCACCAGCACTGTCTGGGTCACAAGCCAGGAGAAAGGACCACAAAAACAACCCTGTGGAGTACATCCAAGGGATAATTGCCCATGTTCTTCAGAGGGCATCGGCATACAGCACTTCCCGGTTGGTCACTAATGGCAGCAAACACACACTGAAAGGGGAACTGTACCGAAGGCAATGTGCATGTCTCAGTGGAAGAGAAGACAGCAGATAAATACACCAAATTATTACCTAACTCTAATGGGAGACTCCAAGCGATTTCAGAGTGCTGCAGACAGTAATGCAATACTGGCTCCTTGACGGGCCAGATCACAAGAGAAAAATACTGCCTTCTGCTTGCCAGACTACATGTCATGATACCCCAGTCAGCAATGTCCTCAGAACTTCTGTTGGTAACATGCACCATTGCCAGCCATTCTCATTAGAGTGCCGCTGTCCCAGGTGAAACAAGTTACAGCAACAAAAAAATACCTGCTTACGCCCCAATCTTTGCTACCACTGCTTGGCAGCTCAGAGATCTGCCTCACCAGTGAGACACACAGACCTGGGCTAGGAGAAAGCTACAGGGGAAAACTAGCCAAATATCTACCAGTGTAAACGTTCAAGTTCTTTTTCCTCTTTTTCCCTCCCTTCTTCCCCCCTAAATTTCAGAGGGTAAACCTAAGAGCAGCCTCTACAAAAAGGCAGTGACCACCCACCTTGTTTGTTTAGTCTCTATACCTGAACGAAAGCATCCTCCCACTTTTAAGGGATGAAGGTTCTTTTGCAAAATTCATCATTTCTTGCAGCTCAAACAGCTCTTGTTTGCCATCAGAAACAAAATAAGGCAATAAAACCTTTGTGTACCAGAGAAGAGAAAATACTTACCTTGCATTAAGTAAACTTTTCCCAAGGTGCAGGCACAACTGTAAACAGGAGGATATGTTATGAAGGAAAGAGAGGGTAGAAGCTGTTTGCAACTACACACCTCAAATCCAGAAGGGATACGAAACTGGATCTCCTCTCTTCAGGAGTAAAGAAAATTGTCACAAAGAACCACAAATTATTTATTAAAGAGAGTATGATGCCATGGGGACACAAAACAAAACCTAAAATAATCTAGATGCAGACGCTTCTATCAACAGAAACCAGATAACAGTACAGGGAAGACAGCTCTTTCCTCTATTATCTTTAATTCAATTCTGCCTATCAGCATCATCATTACAGCTAAAAGTGCAAAGACTTTAACACATTTAGTCTCTTATTCAATTCCCACTGAAGTCACCAAATAGACTCCAGTAATGCTGTATCAGGTTTCTATGGGCCCTTCCAATCTGAGGAGCTAAACACTCTTTTAAGAGCTAAATGAATTCAGCTTCCTTGCCTTTGTGAGGAAAATGCCCTGGCTGCTTGCCCTTTCTCTGACTCACACACTTGGCCCAATCCTGCAAAGGACTAAGTTCCCTCTGCTTCCACCGAAGTCAAGGACATCTCTAAGGCTCAGCATGCCGAAAACCAGGCTGCCTGCCACACAGGGGCCAAACGCCAAGACGCCCGCTAGTAAACGCACAAACCCTGGGAAGAAAGAAAGCGCGAAGGCAAAGCCCGCGGCTCGGAATGGGCAGCCCTGCATCTTTTTCTGTGCATGCCAGGCACATGAAAGTCCTGCTGTACCAGCGGGCACACTTCTCCATTTCAGCCTGGGACCTGCAAGTCTAATTCGGGATGACGCAGAATGGTGCGCACACTTGAATGAGCCTCCGCTGGAAAATGTGGGTCATCACATCATGGTTTATTACTATTTCATTATCTTCAGATTCAATTCAGCCTGCGACAGCTCCTAAACAAATGCAACACTTTACAGAACTTGTTCCTGTGTTACATTCTGTGTTTTAAAATGTTTTTCTTCCAGTATCTGGAAAATATGTATACAGAATGATAACATTTCGCACACCTGAAGAATCATTTATCTCAGGTTTACAAAGCCCTTCGCCAGCTACAACTAATTAAACCCCTTGACATCACATAGGTAAATTTCAGTAACACCCATCCCTAACTCCGATAATCTCAAAGCACTTGTGGAGTGACCAGTGAACTCTTATTAGACAAATCACACACTTGCCTGCAGAGCCAGAATCCTGGGCATTCCACTGCCAAAGGCTCAGCCTTTCAGCCTAACTGGGAAAAAGCACTAATGCCAGACGCTGCAGAGTGTACACCGCACAGCCCGTGCTCACCCTCGGCATCAGCAGCTGAACAGAGCTTACCTGAGCTAGCCAGAACACAGGCACCAGTCTGCAATGAGCTTACAAATTAGGAAATCAATGCACAGAGATTAAATTACCACTCCAAATTGCCTTTCTAAATCTATGGATGTAAAAACAAGACAAATTAACAAACATGCCGCTACCTGTCCCTGAGATACACCTCGAGAGCCAAAACTCTTCCTCTTGCTGTCTAGCATTCACCACTAGCAGTTGTGAGCTCTCCTGCCAAGGAGTACAACTGGAGTTCCTAGGTTCTGCCCCCTGTACACACAGCATCTAATATATCAAATCTATATTCTGAATTAAATTGTACGAAGCATTTCCTGTACTCCAGAGAACAGCAATCACTGCCAGTTGAAGACAGTGACAGCAAAATCACCTTTTGCCCTACTGTGCTGCTGTATTTGTTCGCTATCCACCATCCAGAACAGTCCAGCCCAGATATAGGTCTGTGGAAAGTCGGCTTTATCATCCCTCTACCCCTAAGCCATCAGGAGCTTTGCAGCACTAAGTCCTACCTGTCACACAGTTGTCTTGTCCTTGTAAAGGTGCACACCCTCTGCTACGTTTACCTTGATATTTTGACATTCAAACGTTTGCCTACAGCTACAGGGGCAGGCGTACCTGGTCACATCACTTACTGAATACTCTTCTGCTAGATGCAATGACCACATCCCATCTGCATGTTTGCAGACTCTAATCCCCTTCAGCTACATCACTTAGTGGCTGATTTCCTTCAAAAAATTGATTAATTCTGCTATTGACATCCCCATAATTTCTGCTGCTCTCAAGGGGAGCTAAGGTCTTTTAAACATACAGCCTTCAATATCCAAATCAAATCCAAAAAATCAGAAGGGCTTTTCCGATCCTGCCCCCCTGTGCAGGAGCACAGGAAGAAGTGCCAGGAATCCAATGTTCTCTTCTGCTCCATAACTGACTTATCACAGGAACTCTGGCCAATTGCATAATTACAATGTGCTTCAATTCCCTCATTTCTCAGTGGCTACAATTATGCTGTAACAAATCCCCGGTCACCTGGGACCGATCCTGTACTTAGGATTCTGACTCCCTGCAGGCACATTGCAATCCAACAGGCACAGACCGTGCTCCAGGGAAAGCCAAGGTCTCCGACTAGAGCTGGTCATTAATTTTTCAGCAAGTTACATGACAGTGGCTTGAAAGAGACTCTTCATGGGAATATGCCACTATTCTGGAAGGTTTCATCAGAAGGACATGCCTCTGGATGAAACAGAGATGGAAGAGCATTTTTGTTCCCTTAGAGAGCAGCTGAAGAAAGCGTGGACTTGGGGCAGTCAGTCGGAGTGGGAAACCCAGGTTCAACGCAGGCACCAGCCTGTCAGGTATCCTGGCAGGAGATCCAGATTCCCCAGGAACAGTTTTTCCACTCCTTTGTGAAAACTTCTTAATAGCATTTCTTCCACTCCCACTCTTTTCCGAAAAGCTTTAAAAGGTCTTAGTGCCAGGGAGACATAGAAGAGAAAACCATTTCCCACCTGGCCCTACAACAGGGAAAGAGCTCCGGTTCCGCTTACCAGTAAGCAGTTCTGTGTACGCACAGTGACCAGTGCATCACGAGCTGAGCTCTCAAGAGCCCAAGGATGTTAGAATCTCCACTCAACCTCCCTCCAGCAAAGAACCAGCCTGCTGGCCACCTCCCAGGGATTCTGTGCAGATTATTAATTAGTTAATGCCTGAGGAGTGCTTGGAAAAGGTAGAAGGCGAGGTATTGCTGTCATTTCCCATTATTATTGTGCCTCTCCGACACACGTGCCACAGGCAACTTGGATTTGTCCTTCCTATGAATCTGTGACGCTGGACTCAACATCAATCAGCTCTTCCAAGCACAGCATGTGAATTACAACAAGCGAACCATGATCTTGGCCTAGAACCTTTTAAGACAGCTCTGGAGATGGGCACAGGGCCACACGCTCCTAACACGCAAACGTAGCCGTGTGACATCGCTCCGCCCTGTGAGACTATTTGAAGAAGCCCTACTGCCAAAAGCTACTGTTCACCCAGAAAAGCTGGCAGAAAGGAGGATGCGTCTGTACTGAACCATTTGTACGTAGCATCTGCTGACTTAGCCTGAAGTGCCACTGAAGGGCTTTGGGCTAACTTTCCAACTCCACAGTGACACAGGCTGAGGCACACGTTCTTGCAACTTGGCTCTCAGAATGGTAACTCCCACCAGAGAGGAGAGGACCCAGCACTTGGATCTACTGGAACTATCACCCTTCTCTTCAGTTTCTTCACCAAACTGACAACATGGAAGACAACGGCCAGACTCTCCTTACAAAATGGTTTATTACAATCTAAACTTTCATGCCAACACAGTTAAAGTGTGCCTACCTCTTTCAGTAGCCAGTATTATTTAATTTGACAATCCAACTGCACAAAATGGATCGACGCAAAGGCTGGAATTTGCCCAAGCACATTACACTGGGTGTCCAGACCACTCGAAGCGAGTGATTTGTAACCGAATCAGTTAAGCTGCTGCCACTTTTCTGACAAGCCCAGAACTTCCTCTCCCAGGCTGACAGGACAGATTACCTTCATTTCTTTGAAAGTCAAAAGACCAAAGAAATGCCTATTCTGCAGCCAAAGCTGTGCTTGCAGTCCTTGAAGATGCACCCAGGTTTGCTTTTCCAGTGGGCACGTGAGCACAGGACGCAGCCCCCTCCCAGCAGCAAGTGCCTGGGTGAGTGGCTGGCCCACACTGACTTCATGGAGAAGCTGGAAGGGAGATGTACTCCCCTCTAGCTGCAGCGTCACCTTATGCCCTGGAAGAGAACACTGCAGTTGTTCTGGTGCCCCAGGAACTACTCACCTCTACTCTTTAACTCCTTATCCTCAGGTAAAAAAAAATTTGCTTTGATAACTTGCTGGCAACAGCTGTCAAAAATCCAATTTATGTGCATGTGAGTGCTGAATATGCACACATCAGAAATTACTGTTTATCATCCAGCTATCTCACTAATCTCCTTTTCACCAAACTCTGTGGATATAGGGTAACGCAGTATTAAAAGGACTTGGCTAGATCATCAGTGCAGGCAGCAAGCAACACCTCCATTTCTAGGTGTGCAATTGCCTGCAGTTTCAGATAATGCACCTTCCCCAAGGCTTTGACAAAAAATGCATTTGCGTTGCAGAACATCAAGAGACAGAGAGGCAATAAATTCTCCTCTCCATCCTTCCAAGAGATAAACAACTTGGCAAGTTGAGTGATAAAGAACCAATATAATTATATGCCATTAAGCTGCAACCAATACTGGTACAGAGTGGGTAAGGGCCTGCTGATTAGAAATGCTACCAAGGAAAATCTAAGATGTGGCATTCAGGCACGCATTGAAAACAGAATTCATTTTGTGCTTCTCCTAGAAATATGTAACTATTTTCAAGCCACCACCTCTTGTTGTTTTACTTGGCATGAGCACTTTCACCATAAAGAAGTCTTTCTTCCATCAAGGATTTTATGAAGGAGACAACAAACAGCATCTACCAATGAAACAGAGAGCCTCCACGTTCTCTTTGGGGGGGGAAGCTCGTCTCAATCTTCCTTCAGAAAGAAATGCCAGCCTGAGCAGAAAACACTACCAGACCTCACCACACAGCCCGCTTGCTCCTCATGCAAGGCCTCCACCTGAATCCGCACCATTCCTGCATTTACTACCTGGAATTCCTTGAAACAAAATTCCTGTGCTGAACATCTTACCCATAAATTTCTTGCCAACCATGACCAAAACTTCATTCATTTGCTTTCAAAGAATATGATGGGATTCAGTAATGCAGCGTAGAAATTACTGCCTGTTCCAGGTGCACACAGAAGGCAGTGCTCAGCTCCCATGAGAATCTAGCTCTGGCTGCATGTGTCTCACCAGCCACGTGGAAAGCAAATACTTCTACTCGTCTGCCAAGCAGGAGTTACTTAGACTTACTGAGGAATATATATTCCTGCACGTTACCTTCAGGGCTGGCCAAAGTTAACATCTTCAGTACCAAGAACCCACCAGGACAACTGGGACAGCTACTGGTGCTTCCACAGCTCGTTCAGGTCCTAGCCTCTCCCCAGAGATCACCACAGTAGGGGTTAAACAATGGTTAAAAAATGGTATTTGCAATGGAAAAAAATGGGAGCTGTTAAAGATCTGGGACTGCATTCCTTTAAGTCTGAAACAGGATTCATATCAGATAATACAAATCTCTGATGACTTGGGAGCTGAAGAGGGAAGTTGCTCTGCCCCTTGCATTTGACTAGTTCCACTGATTTCTATGACAGACAAGTTTGAGGAAGAAAAGCATAAACCCGGTTCTAACCTAATCTGTCTTCTGATCCCATGCAACATTTACATGTGGCCAGTATGTGACCGGCCACCAAGCCAGACTCTGTGCCAGTTTCCCGGGCTTGTCCCATTCCCAGCTCAGCAAAGTTTCACAACAGCTGAAAGCTGGGGCCTTTCTCAGAAGGTGAGTGTTCAGTGTTACTGATAGAACTCAGCCATGATTATCCGGGGAGATCATTATACTCTTTTAGCAATTATCATCAGCACTAACATAACTTTGGCTGCTGCAAACCGTCAGAGTGCCTTGATCTGATTCACATTCAGGGCCATTATATCATAAAGCGCAACATATGATGCCAGTCTGACAAACTGATACTGCAGACTGTGCAAATGGAGATTAATCACTTCCTAACTCTTTGCAGAAGGTTTTTTGCCCTCAAAGGAACAAGTTTCCATTCTTCTCAAGGCCACTTGGACAGCAGAACCGTGCATTCTTTTCCCTGTCTGTAAGGAAGCACCTCCGGGGTAGAAGCGCTTTTCTGAGTCACTGGCCTATGCCTGCAGCCATCTGCAAAACGCCTGTCCCAAGAACCCTGTTTGAGAAAGGACATCTTGTGAGAGGGAAAGGACTTTGAAAGAGAGCTATAGAAAGGACCAACACGTGCTGGAAAATAGCAGAAAACTTGAGACCATGCTCCTATTGCAAATGCTATTTAAGTGTCACATCAAGATGAGAACTGACGGAGTTACTAAACACAGCTATTTTATAAACTTCTGAAAACTGGAGGTCAGATCACATAACTGGAGGCAGGATTTGGCCAAAGGCCATTATTTTTCATCAGGATTGGCCTCTGGGATAGCAGGTGTGTCATGAAACTCCTAGTGAGATAGTTAACCCGGACTAAGAGCACAGGACTGACAGATTTTTTGCTGAAAGTAATCTCACCACTGAGCTCTGACACAGGTTTGAAAACCCATTCAGACCCCAGAAGCTTGACTGCAAAACAATTCAACGCGTGGCAAAACACACATCCTCTATGTAAGACTGGGATGCTGTTTGGAGTTTGTTTTCCCCTGCTCTCTCAATTCTAACCTGTTTATATTTCCAGGAATTAAAGCTAAAGGGTAGAGTGATAAGATTTTTCCAACATCACAGGAAAAAATACACGAAAGCCAGCTTCCCCCAGACTATCAGGCCAGAGTTGCAATTGCATTTTCACGTGTTTCACTAGACCCATAAAAAAACCACTCGTGCTGAATGGGTGCAAGGGGAGACGTCAAGTTTCAAATATTGCCCAAATTGAACAAGAGCATCACTTGTCGGCAACTACTTCACAGTTAAATGGATTGAAATGGGCAAGTCCCTTGAGTTGAGGGATATCAGCTTTCTGGAGTGACAATGGCATGAGCCCAATGCGGTAATAATTCAGGCCCTACCTTCTGCCTTCAGAATGTGAGGCACAGACATTAATACAGAAATGCGGCTCCAGAGCTGTGGGATCCTGGGTACCAGAAATTCTGCTAGGTGCAGAGTCTCAGGCAAAGCACAGGGAAGGGAGAGCCCAGAGGGACAGTCTCTAGAATGTGGTTCCAGCATCCACAGCTGGCCTAAATTTTACTCCACGCCAGGAAGCAGCTCCTTTCTCACAGATGGCTGCTGTTAGCGAGCGCTGACACCCACCACGGAGCAAGTGGGCATGCAATATTAATAGCACCAATGAGAAAATTATGAGCCCACATCAAAGCACCGAAAGTAGTTTTAAAGCCAAATGTCATAAAAACAAAGTGCAAACGGATTACACTCAGCTAAGCATGTTTAGAGGACTTTCTTTTTAAGATGTGATTCTGCAGTTTTCAAACACACACACGTATGCAGAATGACCCCTTAAGGTTGGGGAAACGCTGCTGTCAGCTATAACTCAGCAGATCACAAGTTACACAAAGAAACAGAAATCAATGTTGCTCTGAAATTTAGCCTGGTAGAAAAGTCAAAGCTATCGTAACTAACGGCTGGGAAGTTCTGCTGTGACCATGTTTCTCCTACAATAAAGTCATCCCCTTGGAATCTGGGTCCAGAGATTCTGCTGGAATTAAACAGAAGCAAACCAATAATGCAAATGAAGTAGTACAAGCTCATTTGCTAGAGTTTTTCTAGTAACAGGCAATGATAAGTGAACATAATGAATTAAGCTAATTTAGAAATCTCCCCTTCTCCATTTAAACACTCTGACATTGGACCAAGCTACACAGAGCCTATTCACATCAACAGAGGTAGCACGGCTGAAACTTGGAGGAAGAGGTTTGTCAGCAATGCAATCTCTATGAGAAGACTCTTGGACTTTGGGATATAATAAACTAGGGACAAGTACAAAGCACAGAAATATTATCATGAGGATATTGTGGTTGTTACTAGTGTCCCTTTTGACTGGAACGGGGACTGCTCAGCCATGGCTAAGTCTCCACAGACAGGCATAGCCCAATCTGAGCTCCTCTGCTTCCACTCCAAGCAACTTGATGCACGTGTCTGTTTTGACAGCTGTAAAGGCATGTCACTGCAGAGCTGTAGCCGTGCCAGCATGCCCTGCAAGGTGTCCATTGTCATCCTGTCCCGCTGACAGCTACAGGAGTCTATCGCTTCCAGCCTGGAGGACACGTGCTCTACCACTGCAATGCTCTGAACAGCTATAAAGTATGGCATGACGGTAGCAGTGAAGTATTCGTGTGATTCTAGATGTGTTTCTTTGATAGCTCTGCCACTTTAACATCCACCCACAGTGAGGGCCTGACATCTTTTTAAGTAGTTTGTTGAGACACTACAACCTGATGACTCAATTTAGTTATTTGTCTTAATCTGCAACAGACCTCGGAGCTGCACAGTAAAATACAATAGGCTATTTCCTCTCAGAGCAGGTGAAAGATGGAATCAACCACCAATACATCGGCTCTACTTTCTCTGCTCAGTTAACTGGTTTCATTTTGAATCAAACCCTGCCTATCTTCTACTTATTGTTTGGGCAGGATCAAAGCCAATCCTATTTCACACATGTGCAGCCTCTCTGACTTCACTGGCGCTCAGGCCAGACAGTTTGAAATTACATCACAGGCATCTTGATGCAGCTTAGATGGCACCACCTCAGGTTACATACGAACACAGGACCGGGAGAGACCTGCTGGGTCACCAAGTACAGTCCCTGCTGTCCAGGCAACCACGTCACCTAATCCCTTTATAAATGAATCAAAAATAGTTATGAACCATACTACATCGGGCACACCTCAGGCTGGCCATGAATGATATATTGTGGTGTAAACTGACTCAGGAAAAAGTACACAGACACATCCAAGACAAATTTGTAATTGCAATAAGCAGGGAGGCAACTCATGGCCAGGCAATGGGACAGGCAGCAAGATGGCTGGGTCCTGCTGCTGGCTCCCATGCTGACCCGTTCCACCCACAGCGGCATTGCTCCACCCCTCAGGTTCCTCTGGCCCGAGACCAAGATAACGACATTACCCTTCCTTTGTAGATTGCTTTTAGCTCTACAGACAAAAAGAGGGATACAAGAACTAACTATTTTTATCCACTCAATCTTCCCAGCAGGTTTTTAAAGCCCATTTTAAAGCCCTCCTTTGCAATTCAGTCTGAGGATAATTTCCTACCTGCACCTCCGTAAAGTTTAACCTGTCAGAGCCTGGCAAAGGTGTAATTTCATCTCCGGGCTCTTCTGACTTGAGACTCTGGAGCTTCTCTTTGTGGATAAAGTATCAAAGCAATAGCTCTGTGAGACAACAGCCCTTTGCATCTCACAACCCATGCATTATTCTCTCTAAACATAGTTTAACAGGTCAGAATCAAAACTTTTGCTCTCCCCTCATTCCTCCTCCCCCCATGCACACTTTAAGAAAGAGCAAACACAGATAAGAGCAGTAGACAGAGACACAGACAGAGAGGATGGTTTATCCCACAGGCAGAGGATTACTGCATCATGATGTAATGACCTTGTTCAGAAAAGAAAAAGGTTACTTACATGACAGCATGAGTTGTAGAAATACCAGCTCCTTTCAGGGTAAAACAATGTCCATTTAAAGTTACGCTGAAGAAAACGTAAAACACTTGTCCAGTGAACTGAAGAGAGAAAGAGCAAACTTCAGCCCAACTGGCCTGGATATAATCTCTCTCCAGATACACATAACACATTGAACCAAAGAAGCAGGAGTGTTGTTCAGCTAAGTATGCATGGAAAGGAGATGCCATTCTGCTTCCTATGTGTTTGCACCTTCAAATGTCCGAGAGACCCCTCCACCCCCTACAAAGGTGCAGGGCAAAACCAGCCACTTCTGTGTTTCATTTCAGGTACAAGATGCGAGGGAGCCAACCATTTCATCTGCCCCCTGTGAAGACTTTACATTTGTGCTTTCTTTGAATGTTTTCTTCCCCCACAGAACAACTGGAGGGAGGAGGGCCACATGTTGCCTGTATATGAAACAATCCCATGAAAGAATAACTTGAGGCCAGGCTTGTTTTCTCTGTTTAGACAGTATTTAGTGAAGCACTGGCCATGACTCAAACTCCAAGGCTGAGTTAATCACATTTATGACTACAGATTCCTCAAAGGGACTTGTTTCTAATGAATTTTCAAATGCTATGAAAATATTAGGTACAGTACTTACCATATAAAACATGGAAAAACAACACTAATGTTACTGCCCCAATGCAGCACGCTTATTTCACTGCTCAACATTCACCCTCACCGTTGTTATTCCACTAAAGTGAAGCGTATGTTATCAAAGCCAATATTTACCAACAGATACTACAGTTGTGAAAATAATGTAGTCCTTCCTTGTAAAACTAGACTTCCAACAGGAAATAAAAGGCATTTGGCAAGTCTTAGCCTGCCAAGGGCAACTGCTACATGTCCTGTTTCCAGGACAAGAAAGCCCTCCAGTTACTCCAGATACTTCCAGCGGTGAATGCCGAGCTTGTCTGGTAACTTTTCCGAGCCCGGTGGAAATCCTACAGCAGACACAGAAAGCTCTGAGTCTGAATTGGCACCAGATGCTTTAGAAAAAAATGAGTGAATTTCATTTTGTCACAGGAATACGAGAAGGCCAAAATGCTGTATTTGTCAGCACAGGAACAGTCACTCATCTAAGAACATGAATATTCCGTTGAAGTTGTTATAAAATCAGACTCTTCCAAGGAAACCCTGCACTGAGCAACAGTGCCATGCGCCAGCTTACAGTGCCCTCTACGCTTGTATGCAACAAGCAATGTATTTGCTATAGCAGATGAAGAGCAATGACAGCCTTCAGACTAGAGTATGGAATATAATTTGCAGCAAATTCCAACCCCTCAGGAAGAAGCCTACAGTATCTCCCTATTAGCTGAAAGACTCCATACAAAGGCCAACTCAACATCATACATCTACTGCAGTGTTTCTTCTCAATTAACCAAGAAAAAGAGTATTAGCCATACATCAAAACTGCATTGCAGCTAGACCTGCCAATTACTTATGACAAAAAGGGAGGCTGATTCATTTGACTGTATGTGGGCCTTGGCTGGAGTTTTCCCAAAATGCCGCAAGAAAAGAAGAAAACCTCAGTGAACCTCCCCCTCATTCCCACTCCTTCCTCCCCCCTAAATCACAGTCAAGAGGCCCGTGCTTGCAAAAACAACATTTCCTGGAGGATTCTTTCTCCAAATCACTCCTTTTCTAAATTCAGACAAAACACACAGCAACCCAAAATACGTTTGCATATGATATATACGCATACAAGGACACCCCTCCGAACACATACAAGTGAAATGAAATGCAAAGTGTCTAAAAAGCCTTGAAATCCCCAGTCCCCAGAGAGTCCCTACGTCTGCCATTACAAACCCCGCTGCGTTCCATGGCCACCTGTGTAATGGCTACCTTACAACACTCGGCTCAGCCACCAGCCTGCAATGGGGCAGGGGGGGGCTTGTCTTTTTGCTCAAAGCAGTCACAAAACGGAACATTTCTGCTATGCACAAGCACATCCTGAATCCAGATCCTTTCACAAGCTCCTTGTACCAGATCTGTTTAACCCCTAACATGTCACAGGTAGCAATTCTTCATCCAACGCGTCCCTCCTTCCGTGTATGTTTCGAATGACCCTTGCAGCCTCGGGGTGCCGGGACTCTGCTCTCATAGCACTGCCGGATGGAAGCACCACAGGGTCTGCTTTGAAAAAGTACACATGAAGTAATGTTCCACAGTAAATTGCCCTCATTAATTGCCATGGAACCAAATTCTATCATGTAGGCACCTACTGGCCTAAGTGTGCAAGGTCCCTGGCTACACCAACACCCCTGGTTCCTCACATTGAGTTCAGGACACAAAAATTCAATCACGTTTGCTTCTAACATATCTTCCATTGCTCTGCCAGTGCCCTACTGATGACACTGGACATTTGACTTCAGCCTTGCGTTTCCAGTGTGTCTGACACAAGTCAACCTGGCACCTAGCCCCCTTGGAGCAGTCAGGCCCTGCCTTAACACATCTCTGCTTTTTCTCCAGGCCTGACTTTAAGCCATTTATTGTAAACCTTTAAAACAGTCTTCACAGAAAATACGCTTTGAGATCCTCAGAGTACAGGAAAATGCTCGAAGCATGCACCTGCTGCTCACTGCCTTCTGGCACCAACGTTCACAATTCCAGTGAGCACGCTAGGAGGGAGCCTGGGCCAGCCTGAGCCACCCCTTCCCCGGCAAGGCGGACCGGCGGTTAGGCATGGTCAGCAACGTGGATGACAATGCAAAGTCTCACTAACACTGCAGGACAGACCAGTGCAAAGCACCTTTTGCCTAATGACCCACCAACAAAAGCCATCAGTCTAATGAGAACTTATGTTTTGGAGGCTGTCTGGAATACGCAAGAGCACAATTTTTTCCTCTCCTCGCCCAAAAGTAAGTCCTACTGTGGGTTGACTTTGGGATTATGTTTACCAGACTGCTTCCTGGGGTACATACAGAGCTGTAGCTCTCAATGTGTAATTTCTGTTCTGGTACATAAGCAATTATACTCAGGATAACTACTCCAATAGATGTATTCCTCAAACAGAGAATCACACATGTTCAGCTGCACCCAGGAGGCCAAGCTCTGCCATTCTGCAGGGATCAGCAATGCAAACACCATGAAATACAGCTCAAAAAAAAAATATTCAAGAATCGGGTAACTGACCTCTTACATCACCTGTGGGCCTGGAAACTTCATCCCCATGCTGTTGCTTGCTAAGTAAGAGAGAGAGATTTTACCACACCAAGGACTTAAAACTGGAAAACTACCTTATAACCAGATTCCTATTGCTTTTCCTTATGTTGTGATTCAACCCCAGCCGGCAACTGAG
>VZTL01050652.1:250-16202 GCA_013400535.1 Scopus umbretta | reverse complement strand
TTCATTTCCAACTCCTCTTCAGTAATGGAAAGTCTTTCTGCGATCATTATACTAATACAAAAGTAGAAACTTTTAGTTTCCCAAATAAGAGAGGCCATTTGGCACACAAATGTTAAATAATATGGCCTGACTCTCCCATCATTCACCTCACACAACTTGCTGCATATAAGCTAGAGAAGAAAGGCCTTCCTGGTAAAGTAATGTGCTAGTGAAATAGTCTGACAGTGCATGTCAAAGCATAGTAAAGCCTATATATGTTTCACAAGTACTTGTTTTACTCTTTTAAACAAAGCTCATTTTAAATACCTACCTCTAGTGGGATGAGAAAATTAAGAAAGATTCATTACAATTGAAGATACAAGTTGGGTAGGTATAACTNCAATTGAAGATACAAGTTGGGTAGGTATAACTTTTTTCTCCATCCTAAAAGTTGTAACGAATACAAACAAGCAAACAAAAAAACAAATACAAAGGTTATTTAATTCTTCTGTAAAACAACCCACATTAGTCCCCACATTCTCTGTTGTGATCAGTTGTCACCTCCAGTCATGGTTGGCAGGCGGGAGCTAAAACATCATCCCCCCTTTTGACTCTGAAAGTGTTGAACTCTCATCTTTCTAAGAAATGAAAATTGTTGTTTTATTTCTTTGCTCTTCTTCCCACCCATATAATCTAGGGTTGGATGCTCTGCACTAACTGTAGACGCAATACTTAGGATTATCAGATCAGAGAAATAGGGGAAAAAAGAACAATAAAATTATTAGCACACCTACTGGAGGATGTAGGAGTGTACTCTAAAAAACAGAGACTCGAAGCAACAATGAAATCCAGCATATATACCAGTAACCAGCAATTCCAGGGCTGGACTTTATGCAACAACAATGAATGCTGCATTTGCCACTGCTAATGGGGTAAAGAAGGGGAGGTAGAAAAATCCCCCTCTGAACCTCAAAAAACCCCCTCCTGAACTCTGGTCTGGCAGCTCTGAAAAAGAGTATGTAGCAGCTCTGGAAAGGCATAAATTCAAGAGGCATATTAAGAAGTGGAATAAGGGTCTGCTGCTTTCCAACAAAATGAGTTATAGCAGTTAGAGACAAGCTCTGGAGCGTTACTCTTTTCAATATAAAACTTTTTTCCATCTAATTTTAAACTGCTCGGTCACTGAGTTTCTGCCCAATTATAAGATGATTGGACATTGTACTATTTTTATCCAGGGTATCTTATTTTAAAATTACATGGCCTTGAAAAACCTTAATGCCCAGAAAGGAGCTTTTCCAATCTTTTTTTATCCATTGATAACCACCCCAAATATGGGCCTCTTGCATCCCTGCTCAGGATCTTGAGGCAAAAGGGATGCCTATGGATGAGGGACCATTTGCTTAGCATAGACAACCCTGTGATATACTGGCTGATAGTTTCTACTGGTATAAAACAAAAACTGAAGCATCCGATCTCAACTGTCTGTTGTGAGACAGTGTTATGAGGCAGATGTAAAGGTAAGTACTGAACAGCCTCACTCCCTCTCTTGCCCACTCGTCTGCTGAGGTCTCCTTAGCAACACAGCAATTTAGGATTCATCAGCTTGCTGCGTGGTTATTTACAATGTCCAACTAGCATGACTTGCATCCCCATTCCTTTCTGCAGTCCCTACTGACTCCAGTCAGTAGAGCAAATGTCACTAGGGCTTGGATTTATTGTAGGTGCTGAGCATGCTCCAGTATAGCACAGCCCTATAAAAATGGTACTTGTTGAATGTGCACTGGGTTGTTTTGCATTGTTGCAATGTTTTCCAGGGGATTTATAGGCCTCTGGGGCACTGAAAACATGGAGCAATAGCTTCTTTCACAGATGTAAACACGGGTTTGAGTAAATAGTTAATTTATGTTGGTGTTAGAGCATTTGGCAGATATTCCTAGTCATAAACAAGCTTTCTCCATCTTTCAAAACAAAACCAAAAACTGGATATTGACATTCTCTATCATCCAAAACCCTAGGTTGCTTCTTAAGCAAAATTGGACCCAGTTCATTTCACAAATCTAAGACAAAATTCAAAAGGAACAGAGGTTAAAAGTGTTGGTCTGTTAGGGTTATGACTATGCTGAATTCATATAAAAGATAAAAGAGCATAACATGTTGATATATCTGATGGTTTTATGCAAGACTGCCTTGTTTCCATTAAACAGTGAAAAGACAGCTACTGTTTAACTGAAGAAACTGATGGAAAATCCACATTACTATATAAACAGTGGTTTAGGTATAAAAAGTGTTTAGTTTATGCATCTGTGCATTTAGCTGAACACTAAGCTTTTTCTAAACACAATTGGGTCCTTCCTACTCCCATATATTTTCACTTCCTTTTTGAAAGCAGGAAACCTGTGTCTTCTCATGCCTCAAAATGTAAACAAAAAAAAATTAATGATTTTTGTATCATGTGTTTTACCTAACCCACCAAAGAGCCCCAGTGCATTGCCCCTAGAGTTGTAGTTTCCCTTTAAAGTCTATATTTTGTTTTGTTTTGTTCTGTTTTTTTTACCTTATTTCCAAAAGACACTTTGGTCTACCATCGCCATAAAAAACCTCATTGGTTACATCATCTACTTATTCTATTTTGGGATATAGACTTGCTTGCTTATTTGGTGTTCTGTCATTCAGCTGCTTATCCAGACCTAAAGCTGAAGCAAAAAATCTCATAGTCATGCAATTACACAGAATATTCTCATTTTACTTCCCTCAGCTTTCAAGTCACATCAATGAAAATGTAAAAAGAAATTATATTTTTCAGTGATGGCTTCCATTCCTGGTTCCACAAATTTCACCTTTTTCAACCTGATCTAGTCCCTATTAAAAAATCCCAGTATCAACCCCTTTCTCTCTTCATTCACTTTCATGATGTCAGCCCTTCAAGCCCTTGACATAATAAAAGTTGTCTTGCAGTAACTGCTATGCAAGTTAATCTTCAGTTTTGTGGACAAAATGAGAAGATGTTGATAAGACAAGGATGAGAACATCAAAAAATGACTGGTCATTGCTTCTTGGATTGCATCAGTGGTGACCAGATAAGTTCAGGATAACCATCCTCCTTCAACATATTAATGAGCACTAACTGACCCATATATTAACACACAAGTCAAACAGAATTATTTGTATGGATGGTGCCCTGTTTGTAAATAGGAGCCACCCCCAAAAGCTACTGAATAGAACCACACTTGCTTTTGTGTATCTTAATACATCAAAAATGTCTTTTAATCAGTTAAGAACTAATTCTGATTTGGTTTTATTTGATTTGCTTTAACTTGCATTGAAATAATAGAAGCCTACTTCAGACAATTTGCTACTACTTGAAATTATTCATTGTTAATTCTCAGAGAAGGGACACTATCAGGACACTAATGCATGACTGTACTAAGCCTTAAAAGGAAATAAATAAACAAATATTTTTTTATAATATTACTCGGAAAAGCCTACAATTCAATCAAAGACTGAGGAATACTTGCCTCAGCTAGGAAGACTAAGTCCCTAGCTAGGAAGACATTTGTTTGGCTCAAAAACCGTAGAAAGAGCCCAGAAGCTCTTTCTTTGAATGAAGGCATATATGCACAAATAGCATGAGACAGAGAAACTTCCAAATATATTATTCTTTAGTATTAGTGTAGCAGTGTTGCTTAAAGGGCCTCCTCATTGTACTGGACACTGCATACTAACAAACGAAAGTCCATACTCCCAAGAGCTGACAATGCATTTATTGTATGCTGCATCTCACTTCTTTGTGGCGGTAACAAACAAGTGAAGACATTGATCACTGTATCCCAGCTATCATCATCCTGAGTATTATACCAAAGCAGGTTTTAAGGAATGTCTGAGGGAAAACATTACAGTTGTAATGGTCTTCTTAAACTGTGCAATTCTGAAATTCCTTACAGTATGCTTGTGAAAAAAAAAAAAAAAAAAAAGTATAATTTATCTCAAAGGTTGCAGGAAATTAAAGAATCATAGGAAAAGGTCAAAATATGCAGTGTCCTCAGACTTGTAATCAGCAAAAGGCTAAGGAAAAGAAACATGTTGGGGTCTAAACTAAGCATGAAAAGACAAAAGCAACACAAAACCATATATATAGTTCTCGGCAAACCTTTGTAGACTTGTGAGAAGGTGAGCAAACCTTTCATGAGATCTGTATCAACAGATACTCAGGTCCTCTAAGCTACATAGTAATTCAGATGCTTTAACATCTGAAAGCACCAGTGGGTATAAACCAGCTTATCTTCTACATGACAAATTGGTAATACATAATGTGGGTATGATGTATACCTTTTATAAATGAATTATTCAAACAGATGAAGAGATCCTTATACATAGGAATCTGACCTAAAACTCCAGAAATAAATTTAGGAAGCAGGAATACACGCCACAATCACCCAGAAACGGTTTCGGGGTGGAAGCAATTTCTGAAATTACAGAAGCGTCATTGCAAATGCAAGATAACCATTTATCAGTAAAAGAGCTATGAGAATCAGACATTTATTTTTAGACAACTCATATGTCAAGTTGCCCAGGGGTAAAATCACTTATCAGTATTCATCTTTCTAAGCATATTTAGAAAACAGCCATTTTGAAACTCCCTTTGCACACAGGAGATGTTTAGTGGAGCCAGAACATTTTTAAAACTTGGTAAAAGAATGCACATAGTGCATGAAAGTCATAAGCTCAAATACAGTTCTGAAAACCTGTTTACAAATCGCAATCCCACGGAGCACTCATACAGGTTATGAACAATAAGTTGTTTCACAACTCTCAGCAATGTGCGTGTGAAAAGAAAGAGTGGCAGAAAGTGCTCAGAAAAGTACACAGCCTTTTGTACCCATTTTTCTAAGGAAAATGACCTTCAATGACCCACAATGCTGTTCTGGTTTAGTCATTTTTCTACATCTTCTGCTGCTATTGATCATCAAATTTATCTATCCCATTTTTAACAGGTTATTACACACAGACTTTCCTCTCAGTTCCAGAACTTTGTGAATCATTACGAATAAAATGTCCTGAAATATCTATACCATTCCTTTATCAAAGCATTCAATATTTCTACAAAAGTACTGAAGAACCAGTAAGGCAATAATGTTGAGATGCCAAAAATGATGTTCAGCTCCTCATTTACTCTAAGTCAATATTAAGAAAAATGTAGGAGATGGCAACGTTATATCCGGTACAAATCATCACTTGGACAAAGCATAGCTGACTCTAGACAGGACCAAAGTACTTGTCTGAAATGCTTCCTTCTCTCTGAATGCCTTCTGCCTCACCCCCCCTCCTCCTGATGTTAAGACGTGCGGGCAGATGCCCTTGTCACTGCCTAGCCTCTGTGTATTTGCTTGGATTGATTCCTAGTGTGCTTAACTCTCACTCCAGATGATGAAGATTATGCCCGAAACAAAGCAGGCACCAATCAGCAGAATTTGCTAACTGATGTAATGCATATGCAGGTATTAAGTCACGCACACTGAAAAAAAAGTTTGAGTTGATACATAAGCACGCGAGTAGTCTGTTTAGCATGAAGATTCACATGACATACCACTTTCGTTTCCTACTCTGTGCACTGGCTCCCCCTTGAAGTAGAGAGTCCACCTCAAGGTCTCTTTCTAGCTGTTTAAAGCCCCCCCCAGAAACAGCTTAAGCAATCTGGCAGCTTTTTCTCTCCAAGATACGACTTTTCTAAGACAACTGCGTTCCACTGAAGCAATTATAAAATTTAGGACTGTAAGAGGCTCATACATGCAGAGCCAGGTCTTTTTTCCCACCAAGACGGAATCTCCATTCCGGTAAGAAAAGTGTGGCTCCAGAATTCAGAAGCAGATACAAAGCTCTCTTAACTCTGGTTTCATAACTTAGGCACATACACACAACACAAACAAAAGCTGTTTAGTACACACAGGAAGACGTTTGCTCTTTTCTGCCATGTTAATATGCAGAATTCATTAACATGACATCTTTGGGTTCTCATAAAGTAGCTTAAAAACTGTTTATCGGTTCAATTCATCACACACTAAAAGTGCTCAACCAGCATAAATAAAAATAGTGAACCAGCCTCGAAAAACTGTCTGTAGCTTTTGCTCTGAACAACCCCTGAATTTTTTTTATGCTTACCTGGAGTTTGCCCAATCATTCCAAACCTAGGTTTATGCGACTGGATTAATTCTTAGAAAAGAAGTATCTTTCTGATTGGGTTTATACAGTCTGCATGATACTTTTTTTCAGGTCAATTTTTTGTTGGAATACAAAGTAAACAGGCAACTCCCAAACATTTAGTCATTCAAAACTAGCCATTAAACTGAAGACAGAAGCTTCAAAGTTTTGGGTTCCAGGATTATTTAAAATGGCTTGGAGATCCCATTTTAGTACTACCTCATCCTACTATTTTTGATCTGGAAAAAATCTGTTTCTTCACTGCCTTCTTTACAGTTTCAGAGATATTAAATGAATCAACAAGGAACGTGATCCCTTATTTGCTCAGAAAAATGTAAAAACTTTCTTTACAGTTGTCATATAACTAAAATTCCTTGAAGTTCATGTAATGTAGAGCTAAGTCTTTAGTAGCACTCAAATTTTCCTTCTTCCTGTAACAAGGTGCTTTAGCAGTTACGTAAATAAATCATCTAAGGACATCATCCAAGAAGCCTTATGCATTTTTTATTCACACGTCCTTTAAGATATACATGTGCTTATTTAATCTTATGGGGTTTTCCACTCTATTTCTTTTACAGATCAGTTTGAAAGTGGCAAAACCAGGATTCCCATCTATACAGAAGTCTACATGCTATCTGACTGATACAAAGATAGTGTGCAGATGTTTCTTGATGTGAACAATCATCAGCCTTTATTGTTAATGATGGGCCATAGGTCTCTGGGAAACAAACAAACAAATATACAAACAGATGGCAACTGCAGGAGAAAAAAAAAAAAAATAAGGCATGACCAGACTTTGTTATCTTCTACTTCATATTTCCTACACTCCCACTAGCTAGATTTGGAATATAGCATTTTCAGAAATTTCAACTTTTATAATCTCTCCTGTTCTCTCCAATTCTTTGCACCGTTTCATTATTTATGCCTAATTACCACAGTCTATGTCTGTGATACAGCAGGATCTAAACAGTTGTGTAGTTTTAGCAAATCTGCCTTTTTAGGACTTGAAGATACCGAAATGACATTTGAAAAATCATCTGTAAGCACTTTTTCAGAGTGTATAGGAATTCATTTCAGGATATTTTGGCAAATGTAGTTTGGAAACTAATCCCAGTTTTATAAACAAGTAGTGTATTTTGTAGAAATTGAACTGTCATATGTATGGCAGACAGATACATGCCTTTCTTTTCCTCACTTTTCTTCTGTTATTGACAGAAACACTACTTATGTGGGATTAAACATGAGCCAGGAAATATATATTGTCAACTGGAACCCCAAGTTATTTCCAGAAGTTTTCCAAATTAGATCTGGCATCTGGCACCGCAGCAAGTGCCATACTCTTTTTGGTTTAGTTTTATACCATTTTACCATGGATCTTTTTTCACATCTCCCTGTTCCTAGTGCAATCCGTTATAAATCCGGAGAGTAAGAAAGGAAGGAAGAAGGGCAGCCCCATCCCACCGCCACATGAGGTCGTGTGATGGGGTAAGCTCCTGGCTCAGGACAAGGTGTGGCGAAGCACATCCCCCTGGTTCCGCACAGCACTGCTTTTCTCTCTGGTTTCCTTTAACCTGCCAGTACCTTCCCATCAAGGAAGGTACAGACACCTCCGCACTGTGCTGGGAGCATGCAAACACACAGGCCATGGCAAGAAAGGGACAGATACAGGAACATCCCCTGAAGTCACTACTGGCAAAAACATGTAAATTTTTTTAAAAGTCCGTATTAATTTATAAAATGCAGTGTATACGCAAAGCATCAGGGGACAATCTGAATACAGGGGTTAGAATAAGCGTTTGGACAGGATATAACTGAAGCCTGTGTTTATGCTTGCACTAATTACAAGACTAGTTTCTACCTTATCATGAGTTCAAAATGTGAAGTATTAAATTTTCTAGCAATGAAAATGAGAGTAGAATGTCAGCACAACTCTGGAAACAAGTCGCTTAAAAGGATTTGGAGAAGAAGAAATTAAATATTTTATTTATAGGACTAAAGGCAAAAAAAAATTACTGGCTGTGGATCCAAATCCAAGACAGAACTTTTACTGAAACTGTAATAACACTGTTTTCCAACAAAGAAAAAATGTCATTGGAAATACTGATGTTAAAACTCTTAACAAGCATCGAATGATTTAGAAACAAGCATAAAAAATGGAACGGATAAAGAAATATGAAAGGTTTTTCAACACTATTTATAAACTATGCTGTAAAGCTGTCCCATTTTAAAATTCTCATTAGCTTTTGCTGGGCCAGGGGTCCACCCCTAATAAAGATTCATTAGATTTTCCTAAAAACAGTCATCTATCTTCTATTATTGATTGTTCCTGTCATGAGTTCAGCTTCCATTAGCAGTTTCTTGTAGTTTTCATATTCACAGACGTTTGTACAAGTCAAAAGTCAGTTTTTATTAGGAAGAAAGCTTAAAACTACTTTGCTGAAAATAACTGCAAATTTTTAACAGGAACATTTTCCTTCACTTTTATGAAGAAGTAAACTATATTAGTTAACCTAGAAATGAGTTACAGAACCTAAAAGCAAGATTTTTTTCCATTCACAACAACTACGCTCACCTGTCAGAAGCTTAACTTCCACAACTTTTTTCAGCAATGGGAGTAGTTCAGCAGAGAACAACCAGAATAAATTAAGGACTTTACTAGTTTTTCAAGACTAATTTTTCACATTGAAAAGAGGTAAAAGACAAGACTTAAGCCACAGATTGTTGGGAAACGGAGACTGCAGTGAAATAAATCCCAGCTCAAGAGTAAAAAAAAAAAAAAAATAAAAGCAGATGCAAACTTACATGTGAAAACACCCGGTGCTAAAGGCAGTCAAGGCACAGAGAGTTACCCTGTGGAATGAAACACCATGGGCAGCAAGCAGAGGACCATCTAGTTCAAAAAGGGAGTCAGAGAAGTGTGGAGGTCAGAAATATGGCACCAGGCAAACAAGAGCTGACTCACTGGACATCATGGACCTAGAAGAGCTTCCTGGACTCTTTCAAATTTCCTCTGTCCCTGTGAAGCTGGCTTTCTTTAAGTAGTTTCTAAGGGCCTGCAATTCATTTCTTGGCTAGGCAAGCTCACTTTCACTGAACACAGTGATCTGAGGTTTGTTTGAATTCCTGCTGTGTGGAAATCTACTGTACTTTCTAGCAGGTGTGAGAACACTGAGGCTCCTTCAGTTGCAGCTCATTTCCACTTACTAACTACTTTATCTCCGTGGATGAAGCAAAAGTGACTTTTGTGTTTCCTGGCAGTCTGCTGCTTCAAAGAACCTAATAGTGATTTGTTTATTTCAGAGGAAATGGAGACCAGTCAGTGATGACAGATTTATTGGTTAAATGGACATCACAAAAAAATTTTCATGCAGTTCAGGCTGGCTCTAACCACAGTATGAGAACTCATAGTAAGGGGTGATGTGCATTCCAGAAATCCAGTCCTATTTAATCCACTCCACTCTAATCTGTACATTTATATAGCACCCTTCACACAATTTCCGAGAGCTCTGTACAGAAATGTAATAACCACTGTACTGAAAAATGTCCAGGTATATTGATGGCCTACATTTAGACTTGAAAATACAGCAAAAGAAGCCAGACTGTTGAATATCTCCTGGCAACGAGTCAGTCAGTGACAGGCAAGAAAAAAATGGGTGCTTGAGCTCTTCCAATTAAAGCTCAGGATAGAAGACTAGTTCTTAGTTCTGAGAGACAATTCCCAATATGGCAATTCACAACAGCACCTACTGGAGGAGAATTGCACATCAGAACAATTAAATGTGAAAATTGATATGAAACTTTAGTGGGACCCAATATAAATCGTACAATATGGCTGATCAAACTCAGTCCAACAAGAGGAAAAGGCACAGGATTTTCAGCACTTTGTAGCTTTGCAATGCATGAAGGCTTACTCAGAGAATTGTGTAGTCTTGATGTGAAAAATACATAAATAAAAACATTCTAGATCAAGATACTACCAAATCTTCAAATGATAACTGGATGTGATATTTGCCTCTGCCAAAGAAGGTAAAATAAATTTATGGATAACATATAAGAACCTATATTGAAAATCCCAGATAACCTGACAACTGCCCATTTTCTATAAGGATGAGGAACATTGATCAAGGCAAGCACTGAGATCCAGCCAGTCAGCAGGGCATTCCATTTGATCTGGATTCAATTTCAGAAAAATGTCTGGCTGAGGTCGTGCATCAGCCAAACAAACACACCATTTGGAAAGAAGCTGGAATATTTGTTGAGGCAGAGAAATATATCTGTACATCACCTCTTTACATATGGTTGGCTAAAGCACATCTGCCAATAATTGGCTCAAAAAATCATCAAAATGATAAAAATGCCTCTATTTAAGATAATAAAAGAAAAAGTGCTATTTATTCTTTGGAGTCACATACCTGCTCAAAAATACCTTGATTGGTAATTCACCCAGCATTCAGTAACTGGAATTATCATTGCATTTTGACTCCTCCTACTCCCCAGTCTAGCTTGACATCCTGAACGGTTTAGCTCTGTTTATACATAGGAACTGTAAGCTAGTTTCGCCCATTTTACAGACTGAAGATCTGAAGTATGGAATAACTACAGCACTGTGTAAAGATTATTGAAATTACTCTGAAGGAAATTAAACTAGCTGGTCTACACGGGGACTCCTGTAGGGAGTATAGTCTGGTGACTATATATACGGTGATTTGCTCAAAATAACATACTTGCTTCTCAGCGGGGGCAATTTGCCTGGCAAAATCACGATGCTGACCTGTATATGCTAACTTCCAGCTCTGGAGACTGCTTGGGTGCTTCTGTGCAATGTTCTAGTAGGCAAATTCATACAAGAAGTCTATGGCAGAGTTGGAAACTCAACATGTTTTCTCCTTGATCTCTTTCCAGTGTCTTATTTCAAAGCTACTCACCATCTTTTGTTCTGGGGTGCAGGGTAAAATGGTGACATATGTATTAAAAATTAGTCTTCTAAGTCTACTAATAGTCCCATCCTTTTAGTAATTACATCGAAATTTTACAAACTCGTGACCCAAGAATGAGGTCCAGAGGAGTTTTTGTGTCAAATACATCTTATACAGCCCACAACGCAATAAAAGTTGAAATGGTATTTTTACTGTGTTTGTATTTATATGTGAGAGTGCGTGTCCATGTATAAAGAACTTACGTAAAATTAAGAGCAAATTTTTGCTATCTTTTTTTAACTATAAGAAGGTGCACTAGATGCCTTATTTGATCTTGATTTAACTCAATCTTGCAATTATGCATACTATGATAATCTGTATGTCATGAACCTTAAAGTACAAGCACAATGATTTGCAAGCATCCTATACACTAGCCTGACTCAAGAAATTTTCTAGGACTGGGAGATTACTTTATAGAAGAAAGTGCATAGCTCTGGTTTCTTTAAAATATATTTTACAGGATTGCCAGCCTAAAGTAAACAAAAACATGAGTATACTGCATTTTTCAGAGTCCACACACTGGTTGAACTCCTTGAAAATGTATTGCCAAAGCATTAGATGTAGAGAAGTAGGTCCCCAGTATGAAAGCAACGTGAGGGGGACATATTTTTAAAACTCGGGACATGCTGAAGGGGTTGCAGCCCTGCGCAATATTAACAATAGATCTCTTAACTATAAGCAAATGCTTGAAGGATATAGATGAAGGACAATTCTGGAATAAAATGTTTACAGTTGAAGTTCTACAGCCAGGAAGAGATAGGCTAAAGCCTAAAAGCTGCCTCAACACAAAAGGATCAGCTTTCAAGAAAGCTGCACACCCAACTGTTACCATTTAGGCACCTAAATGAAGAACAATGGGGGCTGCTGGGTTCTGAGTTCTTTCAAGCATCTGGTCCAAATTCTTTCCTTCCATATGAATCAAAACAAATGTTTAGGCTACCAACTTTCCATTAGCCCTTCAGTTTAATGCCAGCTTTTCTAGCTTTTAAATTCCTTAGTATAATAAGATGAATAAAACACTAACTTAGCAAAATGCCCAGTTAGGGACTATTTGCAATATTTTCTTTTTTATTAGTAGCAGACATAAAGTTTGTATAAAGTCATTGTAAAAATATATCTTTCAAAACAATATCTTTTGGAACAAGAATTTTTGGTTTAATATATTTAAAAATACATGAATCCATCCATTACTTGGCTATCAAAAAGTGGTCACAAATTAACTTACAGATATGAAGACTGAACAGAATGAAAATCAGCATAAAACAAAACACAGTAGCAGAAACAGAAAATTACCAAGTAAATTACATAAGAAAACAAAAAGGAGATCACATCATTATGTGGAAGTAGAACACAAGACAATGTGTGCTGTGCCACACCATGCTAAGGGAAGTTTTAAGGCTACATAATTCCTACTGCTAAGGACAATTATGTCCCTCCTGCAGTGGTGTGGAGCCTGATACAGGAGCTGCAATGCTCTGCAAGAGCCCAGGTTACATCATTGTGCCTGGACCCTCATGCATCTTAAGATGGTTGATAGCTGTGCTAAGTAGTCATAAGGCTTTGTGTTTAAATATTAGAGGGCAACTATTGAGACAGGCAGGCAAATGTAACTATGTGGTGGTGTCACACCTCTGCAGCTAAAACAGGTAACGTAGGAAATGCACAGCATTACCTGATACTAACCCTGGGAGAGTAAAGGTCCATTCCCAGTCCTCTTCCCACTATGGGAAAACTCGTTCTGCAGAAATGTGCGAATTCAAACATTTTAAGAAAGTCTCTGCTTAAGAACACAGAAATTTTGCAGACTTATCGCAGTGAATACTGAAACATTCAACACGTTCAAGCAAGGCCATGAACAAGTAGACTCCACTGGACAAAAGTAAAGAACAACTGTATATCTCATTTCAGTTTTATAACACACAGCAGCAAAGCAAACAGCGACTAGTGAAAACACAAAACCACGGATGGAAATCTGTGTTTTTTTCTGACTTGAATGAAAGAAAGCTGTTTCAAGAAGCACGTAAACAGAGTTGGCAGGAAACATCTTTACTAATTTACACGAGCTAATTTAATAAAATATGGGAGACGGAAAGAAACATACAGTCCATTTTCAGCTTTTCCTATACCTAATGAACATTCTTCTCATCAGTTTTTCTTTTGCAAACTAAATTCAGGTTTAATGTTTCTACTGCTTGATGATTCTTACATAAATTATTTTCTATAAGTGATACTATGCTAAACAGCCATTATGCCAAAGTTACCTCTGACCTGCAGTTGTAGAAAGAGTTTCCATTAAGAAAATAAAACAAAAAAATTGGAATGAATGACTTGAAGATGAGAACAAAGACTTATCCCCAAACTAACTAATCCTGTATATAAGGATGCTTGAGAATTGCCTTCTAAAGCTGGATGATGAGAAGGGATAAATTACTTAGGACTGTAGTAGAGCATGAGACAAGGTTCAGAAAAAGAAAGTTCGGACTATTTTAAGATGAGTATCAGGCCAAAATTCCTGCAAGTGAAATTTATTACACCATGGAGTCTGTTTCCTGAGACTGCTAATGAAGGCAAGCTATTTTTTAAAGTCCAAATGAGCATTTAATAAATGAGTACCACACTCACAAACCATATACATAACCCGTTTTGTCATACTGAATTGAAAGAAATCAACCCACACTCAAGCCTTTTAGTCATCACTACTTCACTCCATCTGTCACTCGTCTAATAAAAGAATATTAGCATGGATTGCTGTTTGGTGGGGGGTACCTTTTTCCCTGTAAATAGGATTTCTCTAGGTAAATGGCGTGTAACTTTTTAGCAAGGTTTCCTTTCCTTTCCTTTTTTTTTTTTTTTTACCTGTACCGTGTTTTATGTCTTTCCAATCATTCCTAGGTCTGCATAGCTAGACAGCAATGTAATTAATTATCTTGTAATTAATTTTCTCAGTGGGGTTGTTCAACCGCCATCCACTGCACCATCTGACCATCATCCACATTCATTACACTGGAAATAATGGCATCCCTAATGGACACTGCAGTGTGTAGTTCCTCTCCTTTTCACAGCCAGAGAAAGCTTAGCCTGGCATAGAGTAGCATGTAGAAGAGAGGAGAAGAGAGGAGAAGAGAGGGGAAGAGAGGGAGAGAAGGATTGTTTTCTCCTCTTTGTGAAGGTTGGAAGTGAGGTGAGGAGGGTAGTGATGAAAGTCGGCATGATTATGACAAAAAAAGCTTTCAGCTATGACAGTCTTGCAGCATTTCCTGAAGGGGGGCAGCCTCTTGATCCTTTTTAATATCCTTATTAGTCTCCAGTTCAAGAAGCGTGTGTGAGGACATGCTTAACTCCCATTGAAGTCAATGGTTCTTAAGCATATGCTCAAATTTTTTTGCAAATCAGGACTTTAATCTGTTCCTTATGTACATTTAGGATTACAGAGAAGTCTTCTGTTTTTGAAGTTGCTGGAAACATCAGCTTGCTGATGGGAGGTGGGGGAAGGGAGCAGGACTCCATCACTTTCAGAAGTCTGCAACTTTCTTGTTTAATTTTTTTTCTAATTTTGAACAGAAAAGTATCTGGTTGCCATTTTTTTTAAATCTTCTCAAATACTGTCTATTAGATTCTAATGTGTGCTGTAGAAATGTGAGTTTGTGACACAACACACATCAAGGTTTTCATTAGTTATAAAGTCACAAATACTAAGGTTAGCATCCTATTCCTCCCTCCTTCCTCTAGAAAGTTGATAGAACTCTTACCAAAACCCAAAGAGATTTATTCCTAGCAAGGGGAAAGAAGATTTGAGACAAAAGCTGTAAAACTGTCTCCGTCCTACACTGTAAATGCACCTCAATTCTGGCACCTACGGCTTTTGGCTATTTCAGTCCTGGAACAGAACCCTCTTTGCTGAGCCTGAAGGTTGTGCCAAACAGTATGGTGATTTTTGTGATATGGAAAAAAGCCCACTGGAGACTAGCCGGAAAGCAGCCAGTCTTGTGATCTGATCCTCATGTGAATTTATGTCTCCAGAGTTCAGATTTAGTATCTTCTGTAATTTTACCATGCACTCTATTTGCTGATGTTACACTGAAAAAACTCTAGATATTGCAAATAACTGCAAAATTACCAAGAATTCAAAAGGTAGCAGCAAGATTCCTGTACCTTTTCTTTTCTCTCCCTGCCTGCAGCTCCCCCATCCTCTAAAAACTGTTTTAAAAAAACACATTTAGGAATAAAATAGCACAGTATAACCAAGTGCTGGTCCAGTCAGATCAAGTGGACTGTCCAGGTCCCTATCTGCTGTTGGTTTAGATTTAATATACATACGCATGCAAGCGTTCACACACACAACAAATGTATGTTCATGTCTATCGTATCAGTGAAATGGAATCACAAAAAAATATTTTACTGTTTTCAAAACTGTTCTTACAGAAAACTAGAGTGAAAGGAGAAATTGCCAATGCTATTTAGAGAGTTTACAGACCCCTTCAAAATTAGACTTTACTTTCTTTGAAAGCACATTCCTTCTGGCACAAGTAATTATTACCTAAAATCTTGGAATTACAAGAGTGCATTTTAAGAAAGTTAGATTTTATTTTTTTTTCACCTATTTGGTTTTGTTTTAAATACTCCCTTTTTACACAAGGCTCTGCTCAATACTGTGTACATCACTGGTATTAAATATTAACCACCAGCATTGTCATTTCTGGGTCATGCTCCATTTCTGCTATAGCTGTTTACAGAATCTGCTCTGTGGTACATACCCTTATGAAGTTAAAACCTCAAGAAGAGAAGAGAGAGCACACGAAACA
>VZTL01050651.1:0-16248 GCA_013400535.1 Scopus umbretta | reverse complement strand
AACAGCAGGATACAGGAGAAAAAATGTAAAAATAGCCTCTTCAAAAAATTCTTTATTAAGGCCGTCATCTCCACAGCAGGAAACAAAAAGAAAAATACTGAAACAGCCACCTTAAAAATGATTTATTAAAAAATGCATCACCAGAGATGAACAGAAAGAAAACAGTTTACCAACCATCTTAAAATAAATTTATTCAACTATGCCCCAGCAGGAAACACTATAAAAAGTAAAATTTCCACTGTGCAAAAATAAATAAATAAAAATATTTTCAAACAAGGAAAAATAAAAAAGTCCTTTTAAAATAGTTTTATGTAGCTTGTATTGCATTAGTGAAGTATAAAGACAGCTTTATTCACCAATGGCTTCATTCTTCTTAACGTTGCACTCCCTGGCCCCATTCAACAAGTGTGTCCAATATGCATTTAAATAGAAGCATGTGAGAGGTCTCTGCTACCTCAAGTTTAAATGTTAGTGAGCTCACCATCTTTCATAGCTGATCTCTTTAAATTATATTTTAAATTATATTATTTCTTGCAATCCTGTTTTCAAGAGGGTGATGGAGCTGTTCTAAAAGTTTATTTTCCAGTCCAGCTACAATTTTCATGGGGAACCCACCATCCCAGTACGTTTTCATCATGTGCAGTATGTTTCAGTTGTATTTGTGTATGAGGGTGGTACCCAAAGTTGCATGGAAGCACAGTATCTTTAAAGAAGCCAAGGATAGCCTAATGACCAGGTAAGAGCACACCAGGGCCTTATTCTACTATGACATATGTCATTCCACTGGCTTCAGTGAGGTTGGTTCTGATACACAGTGGTGGAAGTGACAACAGAATCAGTCTTTTTGTTATCCACCTGGCTTTGCCATTGACTGTGTAAGCTTCAATACATTTGTTAGCCCCATAGTTCATGGTTTACATCTTTTTACAAATAAACAACAACCAACTACTTTGTTGATGCGCTAAGTTGGATCATTCAGGATCTTTGTTCGAGTCCATTACTTGATACACAAGTCAAATGAACCTCATCCTCATAAATACTCAAGCTCTAAGTCTCTCACCAGGAGTTTTGTCCCACCAGTGTGAGGTAGGTTTGTCAACCCAGAGAACTATTTAACTATCTAGATTGCCTGAAGCCTGTGTTTAGGAACAGGCTTGGGGCAGCAAAGGATGCAGTGATTCTGCCGTATTCCAGCAGACCTAGATGGGTTACCTGCTTTATCCATGCCCAGCCTTGGAAATCCACCATGCCTACTTCTGCTGTACAAAAAGAAAAGTCAGACTCCATGAATTCTCCCAATAGTACTCATTTCTATTCTAACATTGCAGCCCTTCTGTGGTAGTAGGAACACTAACCCTTACTCTCAGACATCTTCCTCTAATATTTATTCTAGCTATCCCTGCCTTTCCCCACTGGGCCCAGGAGCAGTCAGGCCCTAGATTCTCATTCCTTATGTGGCTAGACAATTTTTATCACACTGATAAAAAGCTCTGATCTGTTTGTGTGCAGAAAAAATACAACTGTGGAAAAAAATGACATGAAAAATATTTATCGTCTTAGCAATAATGATGAGCTGAGAATTGAGCCTTCTAAGTAGTATTACTGGAAAACCAGGGAAAATAAACTCACATTTTACACAGTAAATACCTCCATGAATGTAAATAGATATATGTGTGTATATATATAATCATAGAGAGGAAAGGAACTAAGAGAAAGGTGAATCTCAGCTGAATCATACTGTGTGACAATGTGGTTATTATAACATATATGTCCATGAAATTAAAACATTTCACTACTTTAGAGAAAACTAAAATAAATACAGTGAGCCTCTTATGGATTGATTCTGCATAAAAAATTTAAGCAAAGTTCCTATTTGCATAAATAAAGATGTCAGGATTGGGCCAAATGCTTATTTATTTCTTCCTCCTGGTGTATAATTCAATAACTAGAACTGTAGAACTGTGAGTTAAAAAAAAATGTATAAAATGGAACTTATCGAGATGTGGCTATTTGCTTTGTCAAAAGAAGAAAATTGTGCAACTGGGATATCTGCAATCAGACTTCAGTATGTCTTTATGATCTCAAAAAAACATAACACCAGAAATAAAGTTCATCTGCAGTAAAGTTAGTGTTGCTGCTTCAGCAAATTACTTTGTGAGTGGCAGTGATGATTACAGCCAAGAAAATAATTCCTAACAAATTATTTATTCAATGAATTTCACCATTTCTTCTGTCCATGAATTGTCTGTGATGAAATGACGATTCTCTCAGTGTTATTCTTCAATCAGAATGTTAAGAGATGTCATCACTGAGTGCATCTTGATCCAAAAGACATTCACAAACAGCTATTCAAAGTCCACACCTGGCTTGAAGCCTGTGTTTGTCGCCAAGATTTTGTCAGGTAGCAGATGTCTCGATAGAGCCTTTTCTCACTGGCTTCTCACTAACCTTTGTAGAACACCTTGGAGAAAATGTATGTGACCTCCTTTCAATAAAGGCTGCCTTGCTGAAAATGCAGTTCTTTATGCTAACTCTGGGAAACAGAGGCTTAACATAAATTATTGGGAGAAAGCTTAAAATCTTTAACAAAGCAGTTTTCTTGGCCAGTTTCTACTTGAAATCCAGTCACTTTGAGTCAGTGGAGAATGCAAGCAACAGAGCTGATAGCTCCTCCTTAGAAATACTATACAGTACTTTCCCCTTGGTATTTCCTAATTCACCTGTAGAGTGGCAAGAGAAGGAAGCTGTGGTCTTGAGAGAATGATGTGGTCTCAATTACCATGGAAACACATGAGAAAGAAGCAATCTTTAAGGTATAAATTGTCTTTAAAGTCCTTTTCCCCTTCCCCGCTTCTTTCTTCTTGGTCAACCTGCTGTGCACACAGGCTTCAATAAATAACAGTTCCAAGCTCATGGGCATCAGCTATATCTGAAAACTCTATTTTGCACATTTTCTGTTTTCAAATGCTTTGCATCTACATGAAAATGATGGTAGTGACACAGAACACTGACTTGAAATATTAGCCATTTTTTCCCCTGTATATTCATGCTAATACCCATATTCAGTACAGTAATGTTTACTAAGGATACCAAGGATAGGTAGATTGAGCCAAAAAAAAGGCATCCTTATTTCTTCAGCAACTTCCTACTCACTAATATAATATATGTCTGCCTATTGTACTATTGCAAGATATAGCTAGGTGGCTAGTAAAGGAAAATTCTTATGGGATTTCCTCTTCATAAAGTAGTAGGATCTGAGCCCTCAATACAAGGAAAATTTCATAGTGTTTCAGGTATTTAAAACTTCATTTAGAATACTTCATATCTTACTGAGAATAGTGGACTTACCCTTTTTGTGTTGTGTATTTTGTCTACTGTGCACTACCAAATACTCTTTTTCCCATAGTAATTTTGGAAAACGAAAATATAATGTTTCATAATAGGTTTCTTATTATTTTTGAGGTTTTTAATGAAAACATTCAGGAGATATTATTGTTCTCCTTTTATAGGAAAATTCTTTTTTGTTGTATTAAAAATCATTCATCTAAGGAGTTTAATGAAATTCCTATATAAAGAAGTTTTTATATTAATATGTGTATTTTATGCCACTTCAGCTGTAGTTCTATCTTTAATTCTGTATAAGCTATTTGGAGTTGATTAACTAGCATATAATCTCTGCCAGCCAAATACATGAAGAGTTGGTGGTGTATTTTTAATCATCTATATTCAGAGCTGGAAATTAATTTTTCTTTGATTTTTTTAAACATCTCCTGATTAAAACTTAAGCAGTCAAACATCTCAGGCATTTAACTTCAATGTTGTGTCCTCCTCTATCAGAACAAAATTGGGCATTTTCCTATACACAATAGAGGAAAAAAAGCAATTACTATCAATCAGTGACTAAGCAACAGATTGGAGTATTTAGAAAGACTCATTCATACACAGATTTGCAGCAGTGTTCAGCTCTTCTGATTAGATTCCATAGATTTTAAATTGTAGCTAATTAGGCTGTCATAGGTTCATTAATGGCTCTACTGATTCAGCACTCCCTCACCTGCATGCATATTAAAGCTCATTAGCTCCCTTGTCTAAAATACCACCTGCATTAATTGCTGCTGATGCACTAGGACTCTTCAGAAAGCTCTTCTGACAACTAGTCTACCTGCTTGTAATATCCATTGCCCCCAGAGCTCTTCAGGAGAGCTAGCACGTAAAGTTCATGGTGTTTCACACATTGTAATGCTGCAGCAGTTGTGGGGGCAGTCAAGCCTGTTTTCTGCTTAACAGCAGGAAATAAATAATTAGCAATGCCCATACTGTAATGCTTACCACAGGACCATTTTATTTGCTCTGGAGTCTCACTACCGTACGCTACCTAACAATATCATGTACCAACAAGGTGCTAAGGGAGATCAAAAGACATAAATAATCTATTAAGACCAAGAAGAATAGATGACCTCAAGTTAGACATTCTGTGACCTCTTTAGATTATGTATTTGGTAGGTTGCCTACCGTAAGAACAGTGGGCCAAGCCTGTGACACAATTCTTACTAAATCCTGTACTCCTCTGTTTTATGTAGGTGTCCTCACAGATATCAGGGTGTTAGACTTTGTATCACAGGGGTTACAGTTTACAGCTTGAGTGATAAAGCAAAGTTGTAACAGGCTGGAAGCTACTAAGGAAGATTACTCTAAGAAACAGTTCTTTGTGGCTCCTAATTTCCAAGCGATCACAAAGGTGGACCAGTAGGCTAACATGTGACATAAATTCAGGATATGTCTGATAACATTACTGACAGCAACTCGCTTTGCTGGAAGGCTGTTAAACTGCAGAAGATGTCCTTCCTTGTCATGGAGAGTTCTGGGGTAAGCAATGGTAACATCTCATAGAAGGTGTCCCCAAGTATAATTTTATCTTCAAATTAATTGTATTTAGGCAGTTTTATTGTTTTCTCCCAGAAGTTAAATATATCTCATTTCAAAGTAATATTTCGTATTTATGTTCATATTTTCATACATATTTGGAATTATCAATCTCCCAAATCTTCTTTATTCTCACTTCTTGATATCAAACTAAACTAATAGCAATAGTTTGAAATGAAATTATTTCATTTTTAAAGTATTGAAATGTTAATAATTGACTTTTTTTACATTTTCTTTCTTAATTGGTTCCGACAGACATATATGTATGCATACACAAGCATCTACGTCCCCCAAAACGTGTGTGTATATTACAGAAAACACAGAATTCATAAAGTTTTTGTTGACTTAGGTTCACTGTAAGGAATGTTTTTTGGGGGAATGAACCATTCTTGCATCTTCTTTCCCTTGGAAATATTCAAAATATCTCCTGAAATTTGCTACCTTTTACAAATTTTTCTTTTACTAAATCTTTTACAAAAGGAGTACCACAAGTGAAGAAAACTCTCTATTTCATACTCATAATTGTAAATTTACCATGACATTTACTTCTTCAGTACTGAAAGTGTTTGATGGAATGAAGAATCTCTGTGCAGTAAAAGCTAAATCCTGTTTCCATAGAAATCACTGTCAAAACATTGACTTAAGTGATGAGTGATGCCTCAAATAAATAGAAAAAATATGGAAAGTGTTAGAACTTTACAATTACTATTTCAAGCTCTTCCTCAACACCGAGTTCTTATGTATTGTTTAAAAAACACTGAAACCTGAATTATTGTTAAGAAGATAATGATTTTTTTGTGCCCTTTTCCTCATGTTTTCTTCATTTATCTCAAGCCTTTTCTAGTGCTATTTGAGTAAACTCACTGTTTGCACAGAAACAGGTACTGCAATAGTTGGAAGACAAAACAGAGCTTCCACAGTCCTATTCCTCTCCTCTTTTTTACTGGAAACACTCAAGTGTTTGATGACACACACCACAGTTCTTGTTGTGAACACATTAACATCCTGTTACTTTTTTTTTTTTTTCTCCTGTACTGGCATAAAAGAAAGAAGGAACAAAATGTTGTTTAATTCAGCCTACCTTAGTCTACCTTGGTCCAAGTTTTGAGTGAGAGTGAGTGTACAGAAAAAAAAAAAAATCCATATTGTTAGTATAATTTTGTTATGATCAAAGGCAGCATCCATAATTGTAATGATAGTGTCATTATAGTGAAAAATGAATACTTCAGAAAATGTTCCAGCCCATCAGGTGTTAGTCTAATGGGAATCTAGATAGGCAAGGTAAGGTTTAGGGATAATACTAAGCTTTCCACTGAATTCCAATCAATACTTTGATCTTTTAAGTCTGAATGCCACTCTGGCAAAAAAAGAAACCACTGTATCAGCAGCAGGTGGCTTAAAAATACCTTGTATGTGGACTGAGGCACAGACAGATGGAACCAGCAGAGCAAACCTACCGATGATGTTTTAGAGCCATTTTGGCAAGGTCCAGGATATATTCCCTTCTTCCCACCTGTGTAACTGCTGACAGATGTCAGCAGAGCTGGGGTAAGAAATTGAGAGCTCAGTTCCCCACCTCTTCCCACCTTATTCATCCTCTCTGGTTCTGCAGAGCTCTGGAGTATGACAGGAGGGGCTTAGACTAAAAGATTCACGTGGAGCAGACTTTTATTCTTGTCCAGGCAGTGGTGAGTGAGAAAACAATTCCTTATGCTGTAATTTCCTGTAAGTTTTACTCCTTTCTTTCCTTCTTCTTTTAATTAAATGCACTTGTGGACTGAAAAGAAAACTATTGGCTCTTTGTCTTTCAACATCTCTTTAGTACCTAGTTGTATTCCAGAGTTAATCAGATTTACTAATTTCTTTGGATGACATTCTTCACTTCAGCCTGGCACAGATACTGCTTTTATTCAAATGTGGTTATGATCATGAATCAGTTTCAGTGCATGTGGACAAGTCACTGATTTGCAGATATTTTTCCATTCAGACCTAGCTTATGACACATACCAAGTAATAGCAACTGACAATAATTTGCACCTTTACTGGCAGTCTCAGCTCAGTGACTACACTGGAGAGGCCAGTCCACTTTCTTATTCTTAGATGTGGTAGTTGGGACACAACAATTAGCAATGTGAGGATGGCACACTCTTGCTGCTGCTTTTTAACTAGTCAACAAAGGGAATTCTTTTGGCAATCTAGTGTTTTCACAATATATTTTTCTAAAACTTTTTGAAATGTAAAAACACTCAAGCTCCTCTATTTCTTCTAGCTTTAGTGCTGTGTAGAGTTTCTGATATTTCCCAGAAGTGCTGTCTGAAAAGATCTGTTGCATCACAATAAACTTCCCATAAGGGAAAAATGCAGGTGCTTCCAGCACTGCACAAAGAATAAGAAAATATATATTTTGTAAGCATATACAAGATGAAATTGTCACCTAGTACTATACCAGGAAGGCAGGTTGTTGGAAAGAACGTATTTCTTAGCCCATAAGCAGATTACCATGCACTATCCCATGCAAATACTTTTATGTACAAATCACAAAAGTACTTATCCATGCTGAACAATAGGATTACTTTCCCTCCTCTCACATGCACGTACACACAAATATCCTTGTGTTTTGGAAGAGAACAGAAGGACAGTTAGAAGGATCAAAATATTTAGTTCTTCTCCGAACATCTGCCTTTGAGGTCTCCAAAATAAGAGATGGGTGAAAGAAAAATCAGAGGCACTCCTGAAAGGGAGAATATAGCTCTTCCTGACACTTTTTTTTCCCATAGAGTGCATACTAAAACTTCTCCCTAAACCTGGGATTAGTTATTACAGTCGGCTCACCGGGGAACAGAGAAGAGCCACCGGCTGCCAGCCAGTAGGCAATGTGGCTTCCTGCCAGCTGCCCTGCCCCTGCCAGAAAGCCACTCTGCAGTGACGGCATGCAGATATGTATGATCTGCGCCAATGGTTTTGACATGTCCCTGGTCATGCAACTTTCTGTGGACCCCAAATGTAGTCTCGTTTGCACCAGGCGGTTCAGTCCAAAATATTGACATTAAGAAATACTGTCATTGTTTATTAGTGTCACTGGGAACTGACTTTGGATTAGACCTGCAGATTTTGCACACTGTTGGAAAAGTACATTTTTCTCCTTCATTTGTCTCGACATAGGAAGAGAATACAAGGGCTCCTCATTTTTGTCTCTTTCTTGGTAACCTGTTCAGATAGCATATCTAAAACAAAACACAATTTATACACTCAGGTGTGAAGCACAAACTAGTCTGGATGCACATTAGACTTCTATGTTTACTTTAAATAAACTAGAAATGTCCCTGCTTTTCTTTTCTTAAAATGTTTTGTCCATTTATCTTTGAAACTGCAATGTTAGAAAGAAAAGATCCTCTCAATTTCTTGCTGCAGTGTCTTTTATTATTCTTACACAAAAAGGAGTGCACAGAGCCTTTGAGACCTTAGAAGAAACCCAACCGAAAGGACAGGCCTTTGAAGTCTAAAAAACATGTATAATCTACTTTTACTTAGTCTAACAGAAGAACCATATTTACCATGCTCATGTCATTATAGATTTTAGGTTTTTGTTCTGAGTACAAGGTGTATGATAGTCTGGAGATTATCAATTTGGGATACATTTGAAAGTTGACTTTGATCTCCTTAAAGCTATCAATCTCAGCTTTGGAAGGAACAAAGAGATAAGAGAAACTAGAAACCTAATTTGCATCTGATACCTCTGGAAAAAAGCAGAGAAAACAGGGTACTAAATAACTAGAAAGCCAAAAGTCTTCTTCTATTCACCGCAGGGTCTTTGTAAAATTGCGTGTTTTATAGCTAGAGAAACATCCAACAGACTCTAGTGAGATAAAAACCAGTAACTCAATTATAGCCATGGGCAGCCTTATTCTTTATATGGCTCGTAAAACTAGGATTTGGTTTTAATGATGAACTAGAACCTGTATCTTCTGTAAGATATAAGCCAGAAGCTACACAATAGGGGCATTTATTTAGATTTCAGAAAGAAGTCTGATAAAAATTGGATGTTAATTATAAAATGGAATACTGGAATAACACTCTTAAGAGGTCTGTTTGAAAGTGTGTTTTGATGATTTTTCTTTTGAATCAACTTTATCCACTCTCTTATCATATCATACCACATCTTCACCAATGATTCAAGTCCTACCAACACACAGATACTGCATGGCTTTCTTCCCATTATCAATATGAAGTGCTCTACCAGAACAGGTCAGAAAAGCCATTGCCCTTTCTATGTGTAATTGTTTCCTGAAAAAACAAAACAAAAACAAACAAAAAAAACCCCTTCTCTTGTGTTGTCTACAAGGAAATGACCAGGTCAACACACACTTCCTCAACCTTGCCAACTCTAACATAAAAAAATAACAATGTGTACATTGGAAAACAATGCCAAATGCCTAACAAAGCCGAATGCTTTGCTGCACACAGCTCTCTCCTGAAAAACAAGTACAAGGCATTTGAAGGAGATGCTAGTAGTGTCATTTAATACAAGAGGGTGGGCAACTTTCCTTGTATGACACTCAAAGTCTTCAAATGGCTGAGGGACTACAAGACACTTACTCCACACAGCTGAGAGGATCGAGAGCTCTGGGGAGCTATTGTTCACCGGAGGATACACAACACCAGTCCACCAGCCAGCTTACAAACACACAGTGAGAGACGACTGCAGTAGAGCTAAGCTCTGGGGTGATCCGGTGTAGCCAGTCTTGCCACTTCCTTCTGCGCCTAGAGACTCTAACTGCCTTGTAGTCTGCAGCTTGAAAAGACACTGTCAAGCCCTCCAGACAAGCAGTAAGAGTCTTCATTTGACCATGTGTGAAAATACCTGTGGCCAGGAGCAATAGTTGGCTGTGTCTCTATTACTGCCAGGTGGTCTTACACTCTGATGATTTCAGCCTGAGAACCAATGAATAGAACAGAATAGACTCTCATCAGCCTCATTTAATTATCTCATAAGGGAATTGCTCATGTGGATCAGAGGACATGAATTGGGGGCATACAGACACCAGCTGAAATCCTTTTTTTTCTCTTACTACTAACTGCAAAACTCTCACTGCTGGAAATGGGGGCAAAATTTTATCCATTTAAACTAAACTAAAAACTAAAAATCTAAATCCCTGTAGGGAAATGAAAAAGGGGTTACAGGAAGGATATCTGATGGTTACATAAATGAAATAACTTGCAATGTATAACATGATCCATTCACTTAGCTGAGGCAATATATCTCACTTCATTCCTAAACAACTGCTGTGAGTGGAGGGGTTGGTTTTGGGGGTTCTGAGGGCGATGATTTGGGTTTGTTTGGTTTTCTTTTTTTTTTTTTAATGATAGACTGTAGGTTATTTAAGTCAGATAAGGAACTTTCACATTTTTTGTATAATATTCACACCCTGAAATTCTGATTGGAACCCACAGTAACTTTAATGACATTTGGGCTGCATCAGATGATTCAATTAACATGCTAGTCTTAGTGTGCATTCTTTTGTTTTCTGTTTCAACCATTCTTTATTTATCTTCCTGTCTTCTGGCAGAAGATGTTCTCCTCTCTTTCTCCTCCATTCTGTGAAATACTTAGTGAATAAAGTTCTTGTTATTTCAAACCATTCTACAGCAGCAATACCTAAACACCCACTGATGTATTTGAAAGCTGTGTAAGCTACTGTCTGAAAACAGGTATATCTAAAGTGTAATGTATTGAAGGGTGAGACTTCTCTGTGGATGTGGAATTCTGTTTCTTTATTTTTATATACATTTTTTCTAAATTTAAAATTAACACCATCTGACAGTCTTTCATTAAACTTTTGTGTATTGTCTAAAGATCTCAATTTATGGAAATTATCACTGAGGATATCTTTATTCTTTTCCAGTAATATAAATCAAGAGCAATTCTGAAAGTCTGCAAGAACTTTGCACCTCGAAGCTCGACTGCTTTTTAACTTATCTTGTTGCTTATGGTGCCATTCAAAGCTGAGTGCAAAATAACACCATACAGCCAAAATTTTGTTAGGCTAGTATGAATAACAAGATTAACCACAGAAAATTTAGGCCTAGTGTAGTTCCAGCAAGTGACCTGGGAACAGAAATTATGGCCAGTTGCTTGGTGTCAGTTTATAACAGCTGAGGATCATGTTCTTGCATTTCTGAATAATGCTGAGGATCATTTCAGCAGTATATTTCACTTGTTGATATAAGCTATGATGTTTTAATTCTTTGCCTCAAATTTCCTCATTTTTGGTGCGAAGAACTTCAACAGATACATACTCTAGTTTCATCCTAGTAGAATTTCCTTGCTGAATTGTTTCCAAAGAAACATACAGAACCAGTTCAATACAAATGTTGTGATAAGCAAAACAAATCCATGGGTCAGTTCCGCTGCAATCAATGAAACATTTCTGTCAACTCTCTATTCTAATTCCAGTGTTTGATTTCAGTGGACCAGAAAGCATGCTGATGAAATATAATAAGAAGATTATTTTAAAGAAAATAGGGACAGAAGATGGGGAAGAGTAGAAGAAAAGGACTGAGAAAAATGTTCCTTAAGAAAGAAGCCGTTTTTCAAGGGTCTGATTCAAGGCCCATAAAAACAATGGAAAGCTCTGCAGTAACATATAGATTGGCTTCAGAATAATATTTGGTTTTGTCTCAAAAATGCAAGAGTTGGAGCCCAGTGAATGTCCCTCTGTTCTATTTCACAGACAGAATGTTTATTTCTTTACTTCGTATTCAAGATTTATCTGAGATCTACAGTGTTATAGTTTATAAGATTGTAAGACCTCATAATCATTGACAGACAAAACCAGTGAGTTACTGATCTCCTTCCTGGGTAGAATAAATAAAGGCTTGCTTCCTTTGATGACTAAAGTACTTGGTTCTGATTAGTTTATTCATCTTTCCTGACCTTTTTTTATCCTTATGTCTTGTTTTTCAGCACACTTCTCTCCTCAAGCTTCAGTATGCCAGAGCTGAACTAGCCCAGCAGGCAGCCTTTTAGTTTCAACAGACATAGAAACAAGGATGCACTGCAATGAAAATTAGGTGATCTTTATTCACACCCCCTGTAATAAAATAGATTACCCACCATGGGGACTAAAATGTGTGAACCAGACCTCCCAGAATGAAAACACATGTATCTCCAATAGGAACTAAATATCCTCTTCCTGGAAACTCCCACTCTCCCAGTTCTTGTGTCAAGGATGATAAAATATATCACACAGATTTATTTGGACTAGCTCTATGCTTGTGTGTAAGAAAGGGAAAAGGACACAAAAAGTCATGCCTCTGCACTTGCCTTGCAGCAGCATTACCATACTTACAGTTGTTAAGATTGCAAAGACTGCTGGGAGCTAATGCTGGCATTAATTAGCCTGATCAAACTGGGTCAGAAAAAGAAGAGGGTTATGACCACTTAACCTGACATCTTCCGATAAGAGATTTAGGGCCAAACAAGCCTTTTGTAATCTTTGCAGTTGCCTGGAAGTCAGTAGAAATATTGTTTAGTTCTTGTTAAGGATTTAACATGAGCCTGACATGGGGTGTATATATTATGGTACTACTTGTCTTGGCTTTCTCTTATTGAATTTATACAGTATTTCTAGACAAGTAGTTTACAGAAACTTAGTGCAGTAAAGCTTCTGAAATAGTGTCGACAGTTTTGTTCAGTTTAATTTTCTGTTTCTATACAGCAGGCATTTCAAGAAGTTATGCATTCATAGGGAGCTATTTTAGAAACCTGAAGAAGTATGTCAAATAACACACATTGAAAATGGATCCTAAAAAATGAGTTTCCATTGTACTGTGGTATCCGACTCTTAGAAAACTAATTCTCAACATTCCCCAAAATTAATTGAACTTAAATGTTTACAGTTACATTTAATGAACAAAGTACCTTCATGCTTCATACCCTTTTTGAAAATGCTAGGCAACAGATTTCTCTCCCCAAACATAGGTTGGAGATTATGTAAAAGGAGGACCTTTGTTATAAATCAGGTTAAGAAATATTTTTCTCATGGAACCACAGGTTCAGATACTATCTCTAGTTCCAAATAGAAAATACTGTATAAAAGTAAGAGTAATGGTGGCGGTGAAGAAGAGAAGGAAGAAAAGTTGAAGTGCAATCTCAAAAGCTAGGTAGATTGCAGTGGAAGTTCAGCAATGCCATTTGAAATAATTTTCCTCCTTTGAAGTCAGCAGTTTTGAGAGGTTATCATCTGCTGATTGTGAAATCTTATGTGATCACACTCTCATTAGTTCTTCCATTCCCCGTGGATCATTGTTCACATAACATTGTAACCTTTTCTGGGTTCATTAGCAAACTATGTATAGAATTAAATGGTAATGAAGAATGATTTGATCTCTCTGTCTTTCATTATAATCCCTTGTGGGACTGAGGAATTTTATGAAAAAAAGTTGTTTTTTTTCTTAGGTGAAGTAGTTTTGTAGTAAAACAGAGGAAATCAATCTGTAGAGTATCTATATAGCAGCTTTTACCAGTGCTGAAAACTGTCACTATTTCTTTGAAAAGACAAGGAAAAAAGCACAATATTATATTATGTCATCTCTATACAGTCACTCTCTGTCCTGAGATGGCATGTCTATGTCTCCCCTAGCACTTGTGTGTGGTCTGAGCACTGCAATGTTATTTTGTAAAGAAGCCATGTTAGGATATTAGGAGAAACATTCATTTTCATATTAATAAAAAATCACTATTGTATTCATTATTAATTCTTAACTTGTAAAAGTAACTAAAGGCTACAGTGATGATGAGTCCTTTATGCTGGATACCGCATGAACACCTAATAAAGTTCATAAAATTTCTACCATCTTCTGAATTTCGGTGCAGTCAGCATAGGAGATGAAACCTCCATAGCTAAACATTTCAGACAACTTGTAAGAGACAAGTTGCACCACAAAGTTTGGGCACTATGAGATGTAGAGCATGCAAAGTGGTAGTTGTTTCTTCTAAGGTTTTCAGTTCATTTTCAAAAGAATCTATAGGAATATATTGCTGATGCAGCATTTCAATGAGTATGCAAGCTGAACCATTACATCTTTGTAGTTTATCTGTCACCACATGTCATCTGACACCTTGATAAACCATCATTTATTTCTAACTTAGTTTATGCATGATTTTTCTGCAATGTAGCTGATTATACTTTGTTACTGACACCAATTTTCAAAGATTTGCAAAAAGTAGCTCATTTTCTGGAGGCCAAGTCAGAGAAGATAGTAGTAATGTGACAATTGTAGCATTTCACCTCAAAGTTAGCAATTCAGCTTGGGATCAAACCAGAAGAAACTAAAGTTATGGCTATCTGAAGATTTTCAATCATCTACACACAGTGAATTTATTGTCTCCATTCAGTTCCCAGTGTCTCATGCAATAAAGAAACATATGCAACTGTCTCACCCAATTGCTGGCAGAATTTCAGGGAAAGGATATTCTTTTCATAGGCATAAATGTTTCTGCAAGTCAGAACAAGTGTAATAGAGAAAAACTGAAAGCCTTTTATTTTCTCCAAAATTCCCAGATGACATATTGTATACATTTAGTTTATATTGCAGTCTATGCTTTATTTGTAGGTATGTTCATAATCACAGCAATGGCTGTAGCTAAAACCCTAGGTGTGTATGACCCCTGATCTCAAAGACCTGTAATATTCAGCATTTTTATATTAATGAAGTAATTAACAACAAGACATCAGTGATAGAAGGTCTACAAGGATAAAACTGATATCATATTCATATAGAAACCATGTGTGCGTGGGTTGAAAACATTGCTATATTGCATAGGAATAAGTTCTAAGGCATCAAAAATCCCCACATACTGCTTGATTCAACCAATGCTATTTGGCTGAATTTCTGGTGGGAACCAGAAAAGAAATAAAATGTGAAGACAAGAAAATAGGAGTGTCCCTTTTGTCAGGGAAGGCATGCCATGATTATCTGTGCAAAGGAAAATTCCTTCAGCATGAAACTAGACAGACAAGAGTTATGCTGCATCCTGAAACTAGAAGTGGAGGAAATCCATTACATGCTCAAGGCTACAGGAAAAAGCTGATCTGAGCAGTTAGGTTTTGTGCATGGCAGTAAAATGTGTTTCAAGGAACACAAAGAGGAGGATACAGTGATGAACACAGGAATGGATTAGTAAAAGGTAGTGCTGGTGTGTTGGATGAACATTTTTCATGATGCCACAGAAGAAAAGGTAACACAAAAGTAGAAGTATGGGTATTAACTAAAAATAACCAAGGGCCTATCATTCTCTCACTCTTAAAGTATATACGCATGCAAAAACAATTTATGTACAAATCATGCTATGCTGGAATTTCCAAGCATATGCCATATAATCTTTTCATAAGACTGCTCTGTTTTACCAGCGTGGAGAGGCTACCAGAAAGAGCTTGCAATGCTCACAGAGAATAAGTTTGTTTCACAATGGAGAGTATACCCAAACAACAGTAAATACATATTTAGTCATTCAGATGCACTTTAAAATATACTGAAGAGTTTCCACACATACTGTGGCTGGTTTTTAAACCTCTCTATCGTACAAATCAATGCACTTCAGGAATTGCCTGTAGGTTCACACCAGCCTAGTAGCAGCATATGTTTTCATTACACCAGTCTAATATAATCACTGCTATAATACCTATTCCCAAAATAATTCTCCTGCCCCGATCTCCCTTTTCCCCTACAGGTTAAACCTAGTAGCAAATCTCAGTCTCTACCTACAGAGAAGGAACTGTTTCAAAGGCTGATGGCTCTGTTAGGCAAAAGGAAAAGAATAAAAAGGAAGCTGCAAGTGAGCTGACAGAATCAAGCGAGTATGTGATGCTTGATCAATGCTTGCCATTGTCAGAGACATTCTTTAGGGAAATTTTCTATTGCACGTATCATACACTAAATGAAGTGGAATGGAATTAATACAGAACCTGCAAGACTAACAATGAAATTTGGGATCTGCAGTTCTTTGTTGCTCTTTCCCTTCTACAACTGCTCTTTAAATCGACTACATTTAGGGATGAATTTATATACCCTAGCTTTAAGCCTCTGATGTTTAAACTGCTTATGATCTCAGCACACATCACAACTTTGATTTGTTTATAATCAAAAACCAATTTGTATCATATTCATGTAGAACATGGATATTAATGTATAATAAAAAGTGTTGAAATATTTTTTATCACCAACCAGTATGGTAGCAAGACAGACTTGTTTTAGTCCTTCTCTGTAGTCTTTTTTTGACCCAAAACAGGTGGGGAAGGTGGGAGAGAACAACAATGATGTAGA
>VZTL01050649.1:22396-32742 GCA_013400535.1 Scopus umbretta | reverse complement strand
ATAACAAATTACAGAAGTGAATGCATATGTACATATTCTGTTTTCCATTTCTTGTTTGAGTTTATTTTTAAACATAGCTGTTAAATATTCGATTCCATAAAAGTAAACCAATATTGAAAACACATGGCTTGCAACTCTATGTTTACAGGTCAAATATATCAGGACAGTGACAAAAAGGTATCATTCCATGAGGATTACATAAAATCAGTGACCTTTTTTGCTCCACAAATGCTCATATTATGAAGAACTTGTAATAAAGTAACTTAATTATTCAACATAATTACAAATAATGAAAGGAAAAGGAAAAAAGTTTTAATAAATCATTCATGTTATGTGTACTGTTGTAATACAGAGGTCAAAATATTAGCAGGATAAAAACCATGAAAAGTCGTGCAAGGAAAATATCAAGTAGTATTTAACTGGACTTCAGAAAGTAACATCCCTTATGGATAACTGACATGCCATATTATTTCTTTGTCCATAACAACTGGGTTTCTTTCACTTCAGAATTTTGCATTGAGGTGGTAGATATGGAGAAACACTGGTCCCAATATTCTTTTTAAGCCTCAGAAGATAACTTATATTTCCCTGCTATCTATGTTCAAAGATCAACTTAAAAGATAAACACACATGCACACAAATCTAAACATTTATTTTAGCAGTTCAGTAATTAGTTGCAATATTTATTACCTGAGTAGCTTCTTGATTCTGCTTGTCTAGTTCTTCCAACTCCACTATTAATGCTTCTCTTTCAGCAATACTTTCATTTAATTCATGCTCTTTCCTTTCCAAATCTTGTCTTAACTGACTTAATTCTGAATTCTGATCCTCAGTATATGCAGCAAGAATATTCTCATTTTTATGTTGTGCTCTTGTCAGTTCCTTCTCAAGTCCCTCCTTAAGTTAAGAAAAAAATATATCTAAATATTAGACTTTATCTTGCTGAAATTTATAAACTGGTTAGATCTGAAATGGTTTCTTCCCCCTCACCCCCCCCTCAACAATTAAAAGCAAAGCATGCATTTTTATGCTAGAATCTCTAAGCCTACATGAATATTATCCCAGTTAAAAATTGTTCATTGTGAAGTATTTGTCTCTACCATTCATACATACACATTTATTTTCTCATCACTAAGTTTAGGAGTGCAATTTACAAACTTCTGCACACAAAATCATGGTCTGACAAGCAAAGTTATAGCCACCTCTGAGGTATGGATCCACAGCTGGGATAAACTATTGTATCTCTTGGAGATACCCTAAAAATGTAGTATGCTGCATGGTAAGACAGGAATTTTTGATCAAGGACACCCAAATAACGTCCTTATCAAAAAGGACATGCCATGGGAACTCTTGAATGCACACGAAACACAGAAGACCCCAGTTGAAAACTACTACTGGATACAACGTAAAGTAAGCCAAATCTCTCAAGCCTGAGTTTATAAAGGACTAAGACAACCTTGCCAAAAACTAAAGATGTGTTCCAGAGAAACTGAATGTCCCACTGCTTAACTTCATCAGTAAGATGGAATGTAGTATTATTACAGTACTACATGGAAGAAGAGAGATACTTTACAACTGATAACAGTGTCAAAACTGAAAAGTGCCAAAGTAGAAGAGTTGAAAAATGACAAATTTTACAGAATGTACTACTAATACTTTAAAAACATGTTACAGCAGCCTAAGTAGCAATGGGATAGGTGGAACTCCACTAGTTTTCTTTAACAGAGTACACAGAGTTTCACAAGTCAAAACGTATCATTTCTATCGATTCTACATGTAATTATAGAATTAACCTACAATTATTTCCTTGATTACAAGGTTATTTGTGTAGAAGTGTGAAAGCTCCAAAACACGTACAGTGCCAGAATGTGTGTTTACCATCAGCTACTATTGTTACGAATGTTTTTGTCAGCTCAATTCAGAAATTGTTTTACCTGATTTAAACTTGAAAGTCTTGCTATTTCATTTTCTGCTTCTATGAAGGAGGAAAAAAAAAAAAAATTACTACTTTCCTAACAACAATAAAAACAAATCATTCTCCCACCTTGCCCCAACAGAACTCTGCTAATAGTTTCACAGTATTTTGTGACGATAAGCATCAGTCCTGTAAAAGATTCAAAGGCACTGTCAATCATCACCACAAAACAGAGCATTACTTTTACAACCGAGTCCACATTAGGAGGACTTTGGTACTACAGTATATCAGTTATGCAATATTAAAAAATTTTCTACATACAGATATACTTCTTAAACAGATATGTTTCAGTGTTTCTTTAAGGAGAAAATATTAGCAACAGACCACCTTTACACACAAACAATGTACTTTTAGAATTTGAAAAAACAACTTCTATTGAGGCTTCCTTAACTTTTAAAGAAAGAAAAACCTGTCAGCTGGCAGACATGATTACTTACCTAATCAGAAACCCCTATGATAATCCCACTAGTCCTAATTACATCTCCTTTTCTGCTTAGCCTTACCTCAATAGACAACCCTTTCCTAAAGCAGCAACTTTTAAAAGGTACATATTCTCATATTCAGTTCCAAATTCTTAAAATAAATTCTGAGCATTAAAAGTGAAAGCCTGTGAATATATACTACTACTAATAGTGATAATAATAATAATCATCATCATCATTGTACCTAACAGTGCTTGCCGTAGTCTGACAACATCTTCTGGTAGTGATGGCTTTGATTGGAGCTTCTTCTCCTGTTCTTTCAGGAGAGCACCTTGCTCTGCAACAGAACTTTGAAGCATATTAAAGTCAGATTTAAGATTTTCATATTCTTGCATTATTTGGATTTTTTCTACCTTTGCCAATTCTTGCTCTTTCAGAAGAATTTTGTTTTCTTCTTTGGCAGAAGACAATTTGTGATTTAATTTTCTTATTTCATCCTCTAGGTCCTTTACAGCCTGCAACTCTTCTACTTTTCCTTCTTCTAGACTCTGAGCATTTTTTTTCTGCTGACTAATTTTAGAGTCATCCATGGCATCAACGCTCACTCCATCTAAAAAACAAAAAGGATTGTTTGCAATTAACCAAACCAACACTGTAGATCTTTTGCTTAAAAGTCTCTTCTTCCACCCCTTCTCCTGACAGAGGGAGATAGTCTAAACCAAAGACATGATCATCATCAACAGAAAGCTTACTTAAATAAACATTTGAAGCAGTGCTAAACATATTACTGGCTTGATAAGCAGCTTTTCAAATACTTACACATCCCTGGCTCAAAATAATTTTAAAAGGCAAGCGTTGCAAGACATACATTGTTCACAATTTAATTAAAATGTACTTGACCCCCACCTCTCTTGGTAGGGAGATGAGAAAAATCTAATTCATCAGGATTTGGAATCCCTCAATTTTCTAAGAATAATTTATCATACCCCATCTAATTCAGCCTGATGCAAAATCCCTGTTTATAATTTATTAATTGTCAAAGGTTTGCTGAACAGTTGTATGGAGAACAATTTACCATAAATTAGTACATCATTTGCTAAATGATGCACAAAGTTTTTCACCTAAAGATCTCATTTTGCAGAACTGTTGGGTTTTTTTGTTTGTTTGTTTTGTTTTGTTTTTTTTTTAAACAGATCCACCATACTATCATGACATTCATAGCTCCGTACAACCCTCACAATGTAATTTCCAGGCATGTAAGACTATAAAAAGGCATAATCAAAAATGTACAGAAAAAAAAGTAAAATGAAAGCACACTGTGAATTCATTTCAGCATAAGCTCAAACACTTCCCCTGTCCCAGTCTATATTATGTTGTCAAACATAACCAAGAAAATGCAAATATAAAATACTCTGATTTTTTAAAAGTTGTGAGCAGTATTTATTGTACAGATAACTTGTAACACAAAAGATATGGGATTTCTGCCTTTTACTTTATTAAATTAGTCCTGCTGGTGTACATGTGTGTTGTATATATAGTACATGCAGTAAAAGTCAGATTACATCTTAACATTTAAGAAGTAAATTCCTTATCAGTACTACCTTAGAAGTTAAGAGTGTGAAAATACTTCCCTTCTTTCCAAGAAGAAAATGGATCTCTCTTTCCAAAAGGAGAGTATACACTCTAAATGGATCTCTCTTTCCAAAAGGAGAGTAAACACTCTTTAGCCAAGTTTTAACAGAGGTTTACAGGCAAATCTTATATGTTTTTACAAAGAAGCCCCTGAAGGAAACCTAACTGATATGACTATTTCTATGGAATATTAAATAACTACAAGACAATGAAAAGCTCCTTATGAGAACTACTGAGCTTCTCCTACAAGCTAGTCATGCCACAGACTAAGGCATGGTCCTTATGGCAATCTTGGAGCTTTTGTCAAATAACCCAATTGTCACATAGTACTTCTCACCAAAATTATTTTTGTACTGAGATTTTATCTTCAACTTTGTACGCCTCATCCACACCTATATTCAGTGTAAGTTAAAAAAAAACAACAGGAAGTGTAGAATTTAGAGCACGACATTTGATATGTATAGAAAGCGACCCTCAAGACTGATATACATCAGAAGATGAAATGCTATCATTCCAGTGTTCAAGCCAGCCACAGTGAATATAAGATACCAGGACACACATGCATCTTAAACATGAAGCTGAACTAAAGTTGAAATTCAAATTCCTAAACATCATGTATTTGATATCTATTACACTGTTACATACATATTTGATGCTTTAACCAAAATTCACTAGATTTAATAAAAATTAAGGTTAAATAAAAAAGAAAGCAGCTGGTAAAGACCTTGTTGCAATTGATTCTCAAGTTCTTCAATTCGCTCTTCATATTCACTCAGCTCTTCTCGGTGTCGACGACTTATCTCTACTAGCTTTTGTCGGTGTGCATCCTGCAATACTGAAAGTTCATGTTGATGTTCATCTATTTCTTGACTTAAATTCTGTTTGAGCTCCTAAAAACATCAGTAGTGAAACAGAATGGTAAAATACAGTATAGAATCTTAAGAAAGAAAAAAACCACAAAAGAAAGCAAGAAGTTTTCCCAAGTATAATTAAAGGACTTATTAAAGAATTTCTCACAGGAGAGGTCAAGTTTCCTGGCTTTTGTTGGTTTGGGTTTTTTTTAAACATGTTAAAAGACATTCTTTGTAAAAATGCTTACACAACAGCAAATATTAAACCAATGTAGAGATTTCAACTCTTTCATAGGAAGTGGATACACTAGGACATATTTCTAGCAGCTTTCAAGGATGACATGCAAATCCGTATTTTGCATCTTCATTGAAAAAAAGGCAAGATGCTTCTGAGAAGGGAAAAGAAATTATTTTGCGTATCTGAAATTCAGTCTCCTAAGTCATCAACAGCTTCTGAAAGTGATTTGCCCTCATAAATAGTAATGTCATTCTTTTAAGCTTATGTACTATATTCAAATCATATAAATACACTTCCTCAAAACAGCTGGCTTTTTTAAAATATAGCACAGCAACATTTCATTCAGCAGTACAATTACATGCCCACATGCATTTTTAATAGAGAAAATGTTAAGTGTTATAAATATTTTAACTATATTCACAATTCATGTGACCATATGCAAAACCATCAAGAATAGAGCATATGAGAAGACTAGTTTGTCGGAGTTGTCATCTTACCTTAACAATGTTTTGCAGTTTGCATATTTCATTTTGTTCAGCATCATTTGTCCCTTGCACTTTGGAAGACTGAGAAAAGAAAAATCATGTATTCATGTGAAAATTGTGATAAATAAATGTATTTATCATGTAAGTGCTTTCTCTATTGACGCTCAAAAGTAGAAAGCAACAAAGTTACTGTGAAACAAAATTCAAATCTACAGTAATTTGATAAAAAAAAACCCCAGTTTAAACGGAAACATTTTAATTTTCCATTGATTTTTTTTAATTATTACATGCAAATGTGTAAAAGTTTGGGGTGCGGGGTGTTATTGCACCTAGTAAGACAACAAAGTTGCTTAATTTTACTTAAATATTTCCACATGGGAAAAATATACCTCTGAAATCAGGCTATAGCTTGAAAAATGATGACTCACATCAACAACAGCTTGAAAGATTATATTCTTTCTTGTGTCAGCAGACCATGAACTACAACTGACACACCAAGGATTGAGAGAAGGGTAAGTAAAAATAGTACGCAAGTATCCAACTAACCAAGTAGTTGGATAGTATCCAACTATCACGTTGAACAGTATTGTGCTGTCAATAAATAATCAACATCACATCCAGAAAGAACAACAGTATTTTTTGAAAGGCTGCACAAAAATGAAACCCTGAAGTAGTATTCTAGGCAAATGTTTGTGAAACCCTTTTTCTAACTTGACAAATCATGCATAAAATCACCACAAAAAAACATTTGGAAGTTAGTCACTGAATGTATCCCTGGTCATGTGACAGCAAGAAAATGACTAAAAGATCATTAGGTTTCAGCTTTTCCATCAAATCATGTTACTTCTAGAAATTATACAGCATGAAGTTTCAAAAGACCCTCTCCAGAAACACCAAATGCAATGAAAACACTAATTTCGAAGGGAAAGTGGAGGGTAAGATAGAGGGCAACCACTCACCAGTGCAATCTGCTTCCAGTGGTCAACCTCAGATTCAAGCCTAGAAACTTCATTGGACAATCTGTTTATTTCTTGTTGTGACCAGATTATATCCCCAAAATCCATGTCATCTCCTTCAAAACCTGAGGAATGTCTGACCACGGGAACATAGGAAGCTGATGTAGTGGCTGGTGGCAAAACACCAGCTCCTAACTGTGCTGACTGAGCAGCTGTCTGTACTTTCTGCAGTTGTTCCTGTAGTGCATTCTGTCTAGCTTTTAGATGGCTGATTTCCACCTGAATATACAGAATACAATGCATTGTTTCAATAAGAATTATATCAAAATACACTCTACCCCTTGTGCCCTTATGAAATGTGAACCAGCCAAACAACTCCCCCCCAGCACAAACTAGTGATCATTTTCACTAAAAAGAAAAGGAAAAAAACCCAAACACCCTCCTAATGGAGAAAAGCAGTATTATCTGATGTTTTTAAAAATATCTCACACAAGGACACATATTAAAAGTTTTAACAGTTTTTAGTCAAGTAAAACTTTGGTAAAAGTGTTTGCTGATTTTTTCAGCAGCCAAGGTACCCGAGTACTACAGCAAGATTCAGGCTAACAGGTTGTACAAAAAATTTCAATATTTAAAAAGAGTATTCAGATATGAAAATTAAGCCATACATGATGATCCCCCGTTATTTATACTACATTTGATTTATTTTACGCTTATTGATGCAATGCATTGAAAACTTACTTATTTAACATAAACTGAAATTCACTGCATGCAGTTTTCTTCCAACTCTGTTACTGTATTTAATAAGCAGAATTCTACACATCTCAAAATTCCCACATGCATTTACAAACAAAGCAGAAATAAAACTCCTTCTGTGTAATTTGAGGCATATTGGCAGCTTTCTTCATTTAGAAGACTATGAAATCTCATGTTACACAATAGCTTATAAAGCTGATGTTTCCGCCACAAACGGACACGTCTCAAATTATGAAAGCTAGTTCTGTTCCCTTTAACTGTATAAGTGAAGATAATTAATTATGATATCTACAGATAATATAGCTGCTTCAAATGAGAATTTGCTCTTATTGCCTTCCTTAAAGATAATGGAATCAGAAATACAAAGCAGGTCGAGTGTCCCTTCTCACAGTGATTCCAGAAACAGCAGAAGTTCTGGTCCATGCGTGACATTCCCAGAGTTTTCTCTCATCTCAACTACCTCCTCACAGCTCTGCTTATATTACACAATTCAATGAAATATATGTCTTAGTCTCTCAGTGTTTGCATTAACAAACCAAGAAATCATGATCGTGACCAATTCTTCCACTGAAAGAGCACAGATACATAACAAAGAGATTAAACAGCATAACAGATAACCTTATTGGACATACTCATGCAAATGATTTTACTCTGTATCCTACCTCTTTCTGTTGAAGCTGATTTCGGTACTCTATAGATAACTGCTTTATTTGAAGCTCTGCTGCTTCATGCTTTTCTTCTAAATCACTACAAACTTTTCTCAGTCTCTCATTCTAGCAAAAATGGGAAATGAACGTTGGTAAATTTGGAACAGTTCTTACAGAATTAGAAAAACGTAAGTCTGCTGAACAGTAAAGACATAAATTAAATTGTACAGATTTCTCCTGTTATTTCGCTTAAAACACATAGTAGCAGTAACTTCCAAGTGTGGGCCCAAAATCACATTCATGTCCAAGCTTTCCATTTTTGTACGGCATGGACTCTAGCTCACTTTCAGAAAGACGTCTGTGGTGACCAGAGGTAAATACTAGGAAGAAAAATTCAGGGCTGAATTACACCTTAGCACAATCCACAGGTGGAATTCAAGAACAGCCACAGAGCACAAATCAGAGCTAATATCCATACCGTCCAGTATTCTCTCTCTGACATTGGCCAATAGCAGATGGCAAGAGTCTAGAAGGAGAACAGTTACTTCCCCAAAATATTATCTCAACTTCTCCATGCTCTTGAGGGCTGAAGACATACAAGAAAGTTGTTGGTTTACAGCCATAAATAAAGTCACGAGACCAACAAGTCCTTTGTAAAAGTACACAAAGTCACTTTCCACAAGGGCACATGGGATTTGTAAGTGGTTTTGGAAGAGCACAAGCATCTGTAGCTACGTCAAAATGCCCATACAGTAGGGCAACACAGAGAAGAGCATCAGGGAACATGCACACCCTACACTTTGAAGCTTGCTGGAGAAGACATGCTGTCCAGCATAACTGGGCATTCTAGATCTGCTTTTATTTCTGATCATATAAAAAATGCTATAAACCCATTTTAACTCTTTGTCAGCTAAAATTTATGAAAACTTAGAAGATTTTTGCATTTGCAAGCTTTTCAGAGCCAAGTCTATAGCTGCAGTCCAAGTCCACACGATAGGTGGGAACAGTTGCAAGATGCAGCAGTTAGCAAAAGATGAAAACTTGCACCGCATGCATACTCCAATAAATAAATGTGCCCACCTAACCGTCATGACAGTTTGTCACCAGAAAAAAGGAGCCACGTTCTACCACCACTGGCCCACTCTTATTTCCAGATTTCCCCAGGGGCAAGCAGCTTCAGTGCAATATTTCACCTTTACAAGAAACAAATGTTATTTATTGCTTTTAATTACAATAGTGTTTCAAAATTTCTTACTTCCAATTTTTGTGCTGCATTAATGCTTTCTATTTCTCTGAGTCTAGAATTGGACACATGGAGTTCTGTTGCTGCATCTGAAAGAAAGTGAAAATTTTCATTTTATTAAACTACTTCTAATCTGTTAAGTAGACATCAGTTAATTCCACAGTTATTAATAAGTATCTTAGTTTAAATTGCTTCAATGTTTGTTCCTAGGTAAGTAGCAAAAGCCACTTTTATCATAAAATTGTCAGAATTATTTTTCAGACCAGAAAGTCTTTCTGAACCTAATTTAATTCATAGAATCATTAAGGCTGGAAAAGACCTCTGAGATCATCTAGTCCAACTGTCAACCCAACAACGCCATGCCTACAACACCAAGCTCTTTCTGTCAATACAACCCTTTTATTTTATCACTAACCCACCACAAGTCTGCAGTTCCTGTCCAGTTTACTTACATTAAAGCTGACATTCACTCACACATCTTGATCACAGCCTGCTTTAGTGTCCTGGTGGGACATATTCAGTGACTGACAGCTGACCACAGCAGCATGGACTATAATTAGTTGTTACCTTTATGATTGCAGCTAACTAGTCTTAAAGTCATAGAATCCTTAAGGCTGGAAAAGACCTCTGAGATCATCTAGTCCAACTGTCAATCCAACATCTCCATGGCTACTAAACCATGCCCCGAAGTGCCACATCCACATGTTTTTTGAATACCTCCAGGGATGGGGACTCCACCACCTCCCTGGGCAGCCTGTTCCAATGCCTCACCACTCTTTCAGTAAAGAAATTTTTCCTAATATCCAATCTAAACCTCCCCTGGCACAAGTTGAGGCCATTTCCTCTCGTCCTATTGCTAGTTACTTGGGCAAAACCACCAACACCCACCTCACTACACCCTCCTTTCAGGAAGTTGTAGAGAGTGATAAGGTCTCCCCTCAGCCTCCTCTTTTCCAAACTAAGCAACCCCAGTTCCCTCAGCCGCTCCTCATAAGGCTTGTTCTCCAGGCCCTTCACCAGCTTCATTGCCCTTCTCTGGACACGCTCCAGCAACTCAACGGCCTTCTTGTAGTGAGGGGCCCAAAACTGAACACAGTATTCGAGGTGCAGCCTCACCAGTGCCGAGTACAGGGGCACGATC
>VZTL01050649.1:0-19564 GCA_013400535.1 Scopus umbretta | reverse complement strand
TTTTGGGGCGTGCTTTCTCTCAAACCCACGGTGCGGGCGGCGGGCACGGAGCTGGGCCAGTAACGCCCCGTGGGGAACGCCAGCCCGAGCCTCGCCGCAGGCCGGGGTCGTGCGCCGTGAGGGAAGCACCGTGTCCCACGGCGGCGGGAGCGGAGGGAGGTGTGCTGGAGTTCGTGCTCTTCCAAAGCGGGCGAGTTCCTGAAAGGCTCGGCCCCTTCTGCTGCGGATGGAGCTGCGCTGGGTGCTGGGTTGGATTTCTACTGGTCCCCTCGGAAGTTCTTTTTGAGCAAATGAGGTATTTAAAAGTTCTAGGGACTACAAGGAGTACTACACCGTTACAGAAAATGTAAAACAGTAAGAGCAATACAGATTAAAAAATTGCCGATACTGGAAATGAAATACAGGACAGTTAGCTCATAGCTGGTTTCAAACTGGTAACTACATTAAAAAAAATAATAATCAAAACACCACATCAGGGGTAAAATGAAGCCGAGAAGAAAGTGCATTTCACAGGTGAAATCTGAACATTTTTAGAGAGAAGTCAAGAACGCAGCAGGCACAAAACAAGCTCCGCAGTTACAAGCCAACAGACATTACCAGGCAGCTATGGAAAACCCAGCTTGTTGCTTCCCAAACAGTACCTTGCTCAGGGGGGTTCATCGCTGGCCTGCGATACCGGATTGCCTTTTTAGCTTTACTGTCTGCTGTCACTCGGAGGCAACTCTGAGGCTGGGCATAGTGTGTGGTCCAGGAGTTTAGAAGTTAAAAGTAATTGAAATAGCTGTCAGGTTGAACAGTTTTCTAATAGACTGTTTTCCCTCTTCTTCAGTAAAGAATTTTTTTCCATCAGGTGTGTACATTACCAGATTTTTAATTTAATAGTACACTTACCACTCTTACAATTATCCATAATCATGCACTACTTCAAATCCATTTCTGGCTCATAAAAAACCCCAAACCAAACCCATGCACCATTGTAGGTGCATTGTAGGAATTATTAGTGTCATGATATAGCATGAAATGTAAACATGTATCTTAATCGCTTTTGTTCATTTTAAACCCAATGTTTTAAACTAATGGAGATGAAAAGCTCCCAATGCTCAAAACACCCTATACCTTATTTTGTTTGAACAAAAACTGTATGGGTCCACAGGAGATAGAAGATGTGGCATCTCTTCCAATAGTGTTTGGTTAATTAATTTTAATGGGAACCTGTCTTAGCATTTTACAAATAAGATCAGGGATGTCCTCCAGACTTAGAAATATTTAGAGATGTTAAAGATGTCTCCTATTGTGGTTCATTTTATAATGCCAAGTCAGGCAAGAAGTCTATAAAGTAGCACAGAGGGCTTTTTTTCCCCACTGTAATTACTGCTCTTGAAAAACTAGAAACTGACTGTTCAGCATTACAACTCATTTTTTAGCTGACTGGCTTCATCTATGGTTGAAAAAGGTGCACAGAAATCATCCAGTAAACTCTGTGGACTGACTAAGCTACAAAAACAGTGCATTGTGTCACAAAAAGAATGTGTGTTCTGGTAGCAAAACAGGAAACATTAGCTTATTTTAAAATTAGCATACAATTTTTAAAGATGGAGCGTAACTATAATCAGCACCAACTTTCTTCCTAAGAGAAGCATCTTTACATAAATTTTGGAGTATCAACACATGAAAAGACATCAGAAATGTCAATTCAACAGAAACTTACCCCACTGCTGATGCATATACACAGCATCGGTGCAAAGCCCACGGATACTGAAGATGAGATTTTAATGTTTGATGATTCTGTGCCCAATCCACATATAAAGGAAAGCACATATGCAAATACTCAGGTCAAGAGAGAAACATTAGAAGCTATAATCATATTTATTTAAAAAAGTGATATCAAATACAACCATATATATTCGTGCCTATTTGGAGAGCATTTTCAAAATATCAAACAGCGCTGCCATTTTCCAGTCAAAACAATGCCAAAGCATCTCAGCTTTCCTTTTTTAAAATCTTTTCAGTATTATATGCTTTATATACACAAAATAGAGACAAAAACTGTTTAGGAATCCAGAGCCAAAGACATGATACTGAAAGCAGAGTCTCAAGACAAAAAAAATCTATTACTGAAAAGGATTTCTAAAATACACAACTATTAGGCAAGAGATGAAAAAAATTACTCCCTTACAAAATCCTAACTCTACACTGTTTTGTACACATGGGGTTTCATGTAGCAAAAAATAAAATTTATCAATGCTTGCATGCTTTAAAGACAGTATCAAGATTTTTCTCCTTTTTTATTGCGCAGTGGTATTTAAATATTACATCCCTTTCTGTTCAAACCCTTTTATAAGTTTTCCCTCCTGAATTCACACAGTGGCTATACCATAGGGGTTGGGGGTGTTAAAAAAAAAAAAAAGTCTAAGTGTAGTAACAGTTATCTGCTTTTCTTAACAAAGAAAATAAAACATTTTGATTTGGTAAAAGCAGTTGAAAAATCACATGTACTTTAACATTCTGAGGAACTGTACTTGGGGAAGGAGGTGACTATGGCAGGTGAAATCCTAAAGCATTCCCTCCATGTCTGAAATGCAAATAAGGCAAAATGTGTGTATGCAGGTTAAAAGAAGTTCCTTACAAAACAGCTCATGCTTTTAAGATGCAAATTGGGATACAACACAAAGAAGCTACTAATTTGAAACCAAAGAACTGGGTATTTGGACCAGGCCAGTTCGAATGTATTTATATTAAGCACTGTCCTTCTGTGAAAAACTGATTATACATGTATGTGGGGAATGGGTATATCTGTATTACCTGTTGGACTTTTTTCCTTTTTTTTTTTTTTTAAATGATTTGTGAGTAACTATGAAGACTTCCCAGGAGTTAAGTGTGTTTTATGCAAGACAGTAATGGCTTATCAAGTGAGCAATATGATTTTACATCCAAGCCCTTAAAAAAAAAATTTCTATTCAATTTTTCTCCTCCTTGGATTCTTTTTTCAATTCCTGTAAGAGTATGTGCTGGTAACATGAATTGTACAATACTACTTCTTTCTAAGTCTGAGCTCTGGATTTCTCCAATCCCGTTCCCCACCACATTTCTCAGTGAAAAAGCCACCATTTCTAAGTTTTCGTTGTTATTTGAAACAATAACTAAATTCTAGAAAATTTCACAGACATTATAGAGCTGTAACACATTCTTACTCAGTTTTAGAAGCCTGTCGGTTTTGTAATAAAACAAAGCAGCTTGCAAATGACAGTATTTGTCTGAGACACATAAAATAGAATTGTTTACTAGACATGTGCAGAAGCCATTTTAAGCTTCCCACTGTTCTGCAGATTTGTAATAGAAGCAATAGTCCAATATTAAAACACATCGGAAATTTAACTTTGTATTGGTTATTTTTAAGTAGTCCGCCAAGTAATTAAGTGTGAAAAGTAGTAAGAGTACCTTAGCTGAAAATTACATTTAAACTTGCTGAAGTAGTTTGAAGGGCACAAGGAGCCCAAACGTTGAAGAGTAAACAGGTATTGTATGAAATTAGTTTCAAGACCAGAAAAGTGTGAGCAAATAGCTCATGTTTGTAGCTGCTGTGCCCAACAAGAATTGCATTCAAGCATGACTGCATTCCAACGCTTTTTTCTTCCTGCCCTCATTTCAAGACCATGAAAGCAGTTCACAGAACTATACTTACAGAACTAATTTTGGAAGATGTTTAACCTAAGTATCACTCATTCCCCCTACACCTTTGATTTTTACAGGCAGAAAAACACAAATTACTTCACATGAACCGTTCACTGTGAGGAAGACAGTAAAAATCTGTTGGATGAAGGAAGTCTGAAATTCCCTCAAATATCACACTGTAATTAAAAAAAATAATTAATTTCTGCTCTTTTACAATGGACTTTGGCCTAAAGCTACAACGTGGGGGAGGAAAAAAAACCCTTCAGCTTGACAGAATAGATAACGCTAAAAATAGGCTCTAAATTAGTAAACACCTTATGAGCATAGTTCAGCCACGTTGAGAACTGTTTATCGCTGAAAGAATGCACACCAAAAAATGAGATTGGCTTTTTATTGACTGCTTCTTGGCAGGTCCACACATTTTGAACTTTAGGTCTGGGTTATAAAATACGTACTGTCAGCAGTTAGTATTAGTCTTTTCCCTCGGTGCAATTAACGTACGTAGCTTAAATTACTACCTCTTAACTGCTTGGCTAGGCAGGTAACGCCTACTTCATTAAACTTGACATTCCTCTGAAAATCAAATTGGTATTTGTAGAGTGCCAATGTTTCTACACATAAAGGAATGTGGTTAGCCCTGTAATGACACAGCTGTGCTTTTCAGGCACTGTTACTATGTATTCCTTACATATTAAAACACTTGGGTGAAGTAATTTGCAAAGTGACATGAAAGTTCAAATGCAAACCTCCATGCTTTAGTGATTATAAAAAAAAACATGTAAATGTCATAGGTTACAGTTAAAGCAATTCAAGGGGCTTGGATTTTTTTTTTTTTTTTTAAATATAGGGCTGCTACAGTGTATAGCTATAGAAATAATACATTTTTATTATATTCTTATAATAGAGGATAAAAGGTCCAAGTTCCAAATACTGGTATCGAATTGCCAGCCTATACCTATTTATAAAATGAAGAGTCTTATTTCACAATCAGTTCATGGCACAACAAAAGAAGGGAAATTAAAGCGTGGATAATTTACAGACAAGCAAAGAAATAATTCAGTGCTTCAGAGATTCTTTTCCTGTTTTCAATTTCATAAAGATTTTAAACTGAAAGCAGAAATTTACATCCTGAAAAATAGAGCATTTCAAAATGGCATATGCACACATGGACTTTTAAAGCCATTGTTCAGCTGTATTAATTTGAGACACTACAGATATTAATTATAATGTGCATGACAGGATTATTTAAAAAAGACAAGATTTAAAATCAGTTTTTAAAAAGTAGTGCTGTCTTGTGTCAAAATCCGTGTTGTCATAAACCTACCAGTGGTTCTGGTGACATTGGTGGAAATTCAGCACACAGGTAAGGAAAAGAGAATTTAGCCCAATTATGTATAATATAATAATATCCTAAGCTATCAAGAAACCATTGCTGTAAACAAATCTTTACTGAGAGGTAAGAGCCCTTTCATATACAGTACTACTTGATGCTGAATGTATATTTCCATCTAGCTACCATTCATTCCATCCTAATTTTAATTAAATGTTACTGTTGTGCAATGATAGAACTTTAGAATATTTTGATAAAGAGATTTGGGGCTATCTTCAAAAGATTCTTAGAATGCCTGTGCTAACTGTTAATGCATTAAGTGGACTACAGCTTACATACTTTATCTACAACATATTTCCATATAATTTATATGTAAACAGAATTTGTATTTCCAGCACCAGTTAGGAAAATGAAACATATCTCAATTGTTGCACTGAAGTTGAAAGTCAGGTTTGGTCACCCTGTTACACATTCATCCTGGATATCAAAGCAAATGTCTTACAACCAATAGCATAAGCTCTCTCACATACTTTGCTCCCCAGTTTTTCTCAGGATCAGAAACAGCATGATAAAAAATTGTAAGGTGCGTGAATAAAGGCCATTCCTGAAAAAGCTGCAACATTCCAACAGACACTCATAAAAAGCATTTCAGAAAGAACATCCACACAGACATAAATATTCATTCTTAAAAGAACTACTTGCACAGGGGTCATTTCAGACTGCAGGAATGCACCTTATGTGTGGCACTGACTTTATGGCACCTAAATCCCCTCTTCCTTTCTCCTAGACTCAGCTGCAGCTCTTTCATACTGCAAGGCCAGAATGAAGGGTTGAGCTTGAAGAGGAAAAGACTCCAGAAGAGGTAGAAAAGAAAACCTGTTTAACGCAACTGATTATACGCTACTTCTACAGTAAAGACAGTGGCTTAACTAGAAAAAGCGTAAGAAAACAAAAACAAACTAAAAAAAAACCAAACCAAAGGTGGCAAGTTACTGCCAAAAGACAATAGGGCAATGCAAAAATCCTACTTTAAGCATGGATCTGAAGATTTCACAGTTGGAATTGAAAGCAGAATCTACAGCTGGAACTGAAAGCAAAGGAAGGAAGCATTAGAAGGTCAGAAAGACTCAGGAGTAACATCATAACCAACAATACACCAAAGATTTTCTCTTGAATTGCAAAGTACGAGATTTATGGATTCATGTTTCCTTCTCCTGCAGAATGGGTCATTTCAAAAGCTGACAGCAGGATCAAAAAGCTGACATTAAGTCATTCAGAATAAACAATCAGAAAATAAATTAGATAAGATAAACAGAATTTAATTCTTTTTCCATTTTAAGTGATTTCTTATAAAGAACTTAGTAATTTACGAGCCCAACTTACTACTTTTATCTTTTTCCATTAGTACTGAAGGAAATCAGTTGATGCTAGTTTTTGGCACCTTTTGTATTTTCTATAGAATTCATCAAAACAATTTAAATTTGCTTTTTAAATGCAAGTTACAGCTGCTACACATGTCTCTTTGTTCATGTGAGCAGTTTAGGTAATTTTAATACAGCTACTCTTGCGAACAGATGTTCTGTAGTAGGAGTGCTACAGTTTTCTAAATTAGTGCAATCTTTTTTGTATTTGCAGATTCCCCCTAAACTCTGATCTCCAGCTCCCCTTTCATTCCTGCTTCCAGAACTCTGAAATGAACCCTGCTTGTGCAACATCCACACAGTAAAATTATAATGGAGACTTAGTGTTTTGACAATAAGAGGGGAAAAAAAAGTTATGTCATTTCTCCTCATCTGTATTCAAGTGGTTTCTAACAGATTCCAGAGACATATTCATGGCTGCTTGAAGCATGTCTTCCTCACTCATATCACCTCCTAAAGAAAATAAATGGATACAAGTTGTAATAAATGCACAGAGCTAGTTCTCAGCTGTAGTTACATGCTTTGTTGTTCCTTTTGACCACACCCACTGGTTTCCACCCCACCCCCAAAACTGGTTTTGTTTTTGTTTTTTAAAACCATTGAATATTTTGCACTTAGGCTCCCATCCACAACAGTCAGTTTGTAACAAGTAATATGCATTAATTTGGGATCACCAATACGTAATACTGGTAAGGCCTACGTACTTATGTTCTACTGAAAACTGGTTCCAGTAATTTTGTCAGATACTACTCCAAGTTTATTACATTGTCATGCAACTTTAAAAGTCATTTAGAAAACACATTATTGGCATAAAACCCATCAAAGATTACAAAGCTAAACAAAACAAGAAAAAACAAAGCCAGAACTCAAATGGTCTAACAGTAATGCTCTTCACTTTGAAAAAGGATGTTGGCATTCAAGGTAGAACAGGCTTTTTAAGAAAGTGATCCTCTCCTTCGCTGCCAAAAAGAGTAATGGCTGTGATACATAGTCTGAGTGGCTGCTGGGGTGAGGAAGCAGGCAGACAAGGAAAGTTACGAAGGAGAGCACAACATAAAGGTGAAAAACACATAAATATTTCAGTGTTGGAAGTTAAGTTTAAAAAACAATACCTGGGTCAGCTTCTGGAGTGCTTGAGCTTAGAGTTGGCTTATCACGTAGGTTCAGAGTCCGATCTTCTTGCTGTAGCTGTTGTTGCTGCCTAAAAGTGTTACAAATTTGTAAGAGAATAAGATTAACATCAGTATGAGGCCTGTATCAAGTCTGTTTCATTATAAGGAAGGCCAAGAGTGAGAAGTAGAAGCTGTTTGGTACAATCACACCCCTGCACCTAAAATCTTTTCAGTCACTGCACCCGGCTAACCTTCAGACACCTATCTTCCCAACATTATATTCCGAGCCACATTTCTATCTTCCCAGAATTTGGATGTTCTGCACTCTTATCCTCTCATGCAAAGTCTAACTCCTCCCATCCATAGCATTTCTCCCTGGTCTTTATTTCCTCAATCACTAGGAGACAGAAATAAGGAAAAGCTACAACAATGCCCCAACTACACATTACGAAGGTACTCCAGAACAGCAACATAAAATACCATCTGGAATGCTTTCACGTGATGCACACTAGCAGCATCATTACCAGAAGCAAAGTCTCAGGGAAAGAATACTTTTCTTCAGGAAGATAATTACAGAAATTTACAGGATTTCATTTAAAATACTTCTATAACATGTATGTTTTCTTTCTTCACAAGACTGATGTTGCACTACTAACAGATCCCCTCTTATTTACAGGTTTCTTTTCTTCGTAGGGACCACCTGGGAATAGCAAAATTCAGGTACTGTTAGGAAAACATGTTAGGAGAGAAAAGTTAAGCCGGACCTCAGTCAGAAACCCATCCATGCCCCAAAAGCACTGAAAAATACAACATGTACTTCCACATGCAGGTTTCTATCAACTACTTTACTTTTCAAAATATGCTTGTCTTCTCTTTCGCAGTTCTTCTGAAGAAAGGCAGTCTGTCTGACTGGTGTGAGGCGACTGAGGAACATTCTGCGGTAATGAGTCCGAGAACTCACTTCGACGACTACCTAAAACCAGAACATGCCATATCCTACTAACTGCAGTAAAATGAAGTTAATAAATGAAATATAGCTTAAGAAAATGTCTTCAAAATTGACAGGAAGGGAGATACTTGTTGGAGAAATAAGCACGTAGGCTAACTTCACTTGATACTATCCTTCCTCCTCACCTTAGGACTGTTTCCCTTCCCTCCTGCCACCCTTTGCCAATTTGTTCTTGCTTCCTAATGATCAATGCTAACATGAAAGTTACAACTCTTCAAAAAGCAGAAGGGAGATGGCTACAGGGAATTCTGGATTGTCCTTCTACATCTCAAAGCCAGTCTTTTCAGAGAGCTCGACGCATGCTGGAAAAAGTGGCTGACAAACTGATTTCAGTAGCTGCCTAAAGCATAAGCAACCTAAACACTGTAAGATAAGCTTAGATGAGCACTGCACCTTGCATGCTGAGTTGAATGGCTCTGCGAAGATCAGCTTCTTCATCTTCCATATCAATTTCCTGCCTACTTAGAGCCAGGGCTCTCTGAAAATTCTCTTCATCTTCATCTAACATGCCTGTTCCATCAAAAGGATGGCTAACTTCTATTGCTTGGTCCACATCACTTCTGGGCAGCCTGTGAAATTGACACATTTATGGCAAAATTCAGACAGAAATTATATCAACTTTTACTGTGAGATTTCAAGTAAATATTTTCTGCTGATTTAACTCTACTTATTTTTCAACTTTAGAAAAAAACCATTTCTATTGTGAAAATCTGTTATATACTATGTGAAAAAGCACAAAAGGGCTGCAAGCACAGCTTGCAGCTGTAAAAATGAAAATGCTGCAACTCTAAACCCATGCACATGTTGACAAGAATCTGTTAGATAGGAAAAACTTCAAAAACGAGAAGCCTACAAAAAAGCAATAATACATGTTATTCAAACGTATTGCTATTTAAACAGTTACACCAGCAGAAAATAGTTCATGTGGTCTCCTTCTTAGGCAGCTTTGATGACCACACTAGAGCAACAGGTCCTCTGTAAACTATACACACTTTCTGTGTTACTGCCAAGTAGTTTCGTTTTATTCCATCAATTTACAACACCAGTTTACCTTTACAAAGTGGAAGAAACAACAACGAACTAATTCCTCTGACGCCTTTTTACCTTTTTACATGAAAATGTGATAAAATTATTGCAGAAGTAGTACTTCATATGCTTTCAAAGTTTTTTTGTATTAGCAGCACACATCACAACAGAGCAGCACTACAACCTTTACAGTGAAATTCTTCCAAAAGGGAATGCTGTATGATTTATATGATGTGGAATTCTGATACGGGTTTCTCATTCTTTTCTACTTACGACAGAATGCACAAGTCAGTCTTAATTATAGATTGACTACTATTAACCATAGTTTGGTAAGATTTGCTAACCCATTTTACTACAATTGGAAAAATACCGTAATCATGAGGTTAAAAATCTGCACTATACAACACTGATGCACATGGAAAGATTGAACCCTTATTAAGGTAGCTTTTGCCCATTTAAAAAAAACACGATTTGTATTCTAGCAACTTGCTTTTACCGTGTGCAACATTAGTAAGCATACTGCACTAAAGGTACTTCTAATTACTTCTTAAGGGGATTGTCTCCATGTAGACATTAATCATGGAAACCAATCACACTGAACATTATTAAAATTAAATCTATTTACCTTACCTCTGATCTCTTGACTGTGCTGTCTCTTCTCCAATTAGTTTTGGTCGCTGCATCTGCTGTACCCGAATCATCTGCAATAGCTGATCAGCCTCACAGTCTGGCAGGTCACCTTTTACTACAAATATGGAATAACCTGAGAAAAATAAATTGTAAGTCTACAGCATTAAGGTGCATGCATAAACACTCTAAAATACACACTACACAGAACACAATGATGTGCAATTTATTACAAAGTAAGGCTCTACCTTTCATTATAAGGACTTGGGTTATTTCACTATTTCAATCATAAAACTAAGGGTAGTTAACTGAATACGTAAGTTCTAATAAATAATGATTATTACCTACTTTTAATTAATGAGATTTAACATCTGCAAGTTACTATTACCTTCCTGTTGTAATTGAGCCAAGAAAAGTGCAAGATATGTATCTGATATTAGTTCTGGACCCATCAAGAGAGAGTTCAAGTTAAACCACTGTAATTAAGAAAAAAAAGGTTTGAGAGAACAAATTAGCATAAAGATTACTTGGTAATCCATTTCTGTACATTGTGGTCATTTTCTATGATGGAATATCCGAATAAATCTAGTAAAATAAATTATCAAATTAAAAGTCTTTTGAAGCACGATACCTATGCTGCTGAAGGTTACCCTTCAAATACTCTTCAGCTAACAGGAGATCTGAAGTGGCGATATTACTGCATGCTCTCTCCCATTACTGAACACTGGTACCAGGCAGACAGATTAAAACAGATAAATCAAACTATAATGGCAGAAGAATTATTTCAGACATCATTCCAAAATTCTGCTTAATCCTAGTTTTAAATCTGTTCAGAGACTAATGAAGGAAGAAAACCTTCACAAGTTAATGCTGTATCTTAAGAAATTAATAGATACAGGAAACAGAAGTTGAATTCTTTCATTAAACATTCTGCCTTTAATAGCTAGTGATGCTGAAAACTATTGTTTACTTCTCTCCAAGATAATTTTTAAATCTAAAAATTAAGAAACATGAACTCAAGTTTAATGTACTGACAGTACAGCATAATATTACAATAGGGGACACTTGAGATAAATATATACAGATAATTTCTAGTTCCCTGAAAAAGACAACTAGTCATTTATAATACTTCTTCTAGAGAGAAAGTGCATTCAACATGGACAACAAAATATTCTACCTTTATATGTGCTGCCCATATATATTGCAATCAACCTGATGAACCTTTTTTAATACCATACTTGTTCAATATTATGCAATTTTATCCAGGAAGCACCATTTCAGATAGTAGAAGGAGAATTCTATCTCTGTTATCACAAAAATATATTTATCTACCCAAACTTCCATATATGCAGTCATACACTTGTAGTCAGACTCATACTGTAATTAATCTGGAATATAGGTGAGTGACTATCTACCATTCCTTCATTCAGTTGCTTAATTTGTCAAAAACCCTCTTTGCCACTAGGAAAGGGTAAGACCACCAACAGTATAGGAATGGGGAATAAAAAGTTATGTAAACAAGTACATTGGACAGATTACAGACAAACTTTTAAAAGGGAATGTGGAGGAGGAAGGTTTGATAAACTAATTTTGCTTTAACTGTAACAGAAGAGAAGCAGTTCAAATCTAAGTCAACCTATTTTGTCTATCTTTTCTCATTACTCTCTAGATAAGACAGCTAATATTGTCTCCATGTGGTTACAAGCCACACATACAAGCAAAAGACATACCCTCTCCAACTTAAAACATTTTGGGCTAGAATCACAAAATTCCACCCAACGTGATTATATATATAAAAGAAGGAACATTCCCATACTTTTAAGAGATCATTCAGCCTTTTCGATATCAAATATACGAAAATTGCCTGTAAACATTATCCATACTCTTAAACTAAAGCAGAATAGGACCTTTTAGTTTGTTTACTCACAGGTGATTTTTTTTTTTTTAATCTGGATGAAAACATAGGTAGCCACGACTTGCAAAATGAACCAAATGGGTAAAGAGACTCCTGTCCACTATTGTAGAATCTAAGCTGATTTCATGAACAGTTTCTATGACAAAAAAAAAGCCCTGAAAAAACAAAAAACCCCAAACACTGAACCAGCTTATGTTGTATAAAAGCTTATGCAGTATGACCTAGAACAATGATTGGCTACTGAAATAAAACACCACACTGGTGTCACAAGAAATATGGATGTGACTTGAGTTATTGTATATGTACCATATACTTGTATGGCCACCCCTTACCTTTAGTAACTATTTCCTGCTGTTTCAGAAAGTCTTCTAAAATAGTGCAAAGTTGTGATACTACTTTCCCCAACCTTATCCTGAGGGATACTCTTATGTACTAGTAATCATAAATATTAATACATTAGAAATTTGAACTTTTTCTTATACCTACTGTCCATTTAAACAAGCAAAATTATTTTTACGATGTCAGTAATTTAGTGCATTAAAATAAGTTTGCATTCCATAGGGATCCTAATCCTTGTCTAGGACTCCCCCCTCCCACCCCATACAATTTTTCTGCTAGTTTTCATGCAGAAAAGAAAGAAGTTTAAGATGTCACACAGCGTCTACAAGAGCTGCAGCTCCCTATAGGACAGGTTCAGTGGGAAATTGATCCTAGAGTCTTTCCCCAGGCTAACATTCATAAAAAGCTGCCTGGCATTTTTGTGATGTAACAAACATTTTCTTTTTTTTTTTTTTTTAAATGGGATACTATGTAAAGCAAACTGCAGCAAAAGCTTGCAAAAGGCCAACACACGGTCTACTCGCAATCACTTTTCCACCCCCGTTCTGAAGTCAATTTTTAAATAAAAAAGAGGACAATGTCACCTGTTTTCCTAACTTTCGAACTGTAAACCAGTGCTCCTTATAATTACAAATAAATGATTTTTCATTTCTGTAAAAAGAAAAACAAAAGGTATAGATAAAATTAAATACTCTAATACTGGAAAGCATATTAATGTTTAAGTTCTTTGCTACCACTAATTTAAACTTATATAATAAAATTTCCGTAATACAACTGTTGATGTTACAGAGTACTCATACTGCTTTTATAACATTTAGGAAGGTGTCAACATTACTGAAATCTCCATATACCTGCGATGCCACAGATACTGAGATATCATGAAGGCACAGAGGACAGATGCTCATACACACCCCCAAAAGGAAAAAATTAAAGACAGGTGGATAATAAAAACATTAGAACGCAACAGAGCTTGAAATAGTAATTTTGAAGAAAGGCCTAAATCATAGATTAAGAGTATTATTTTTCTATAAAATGAAAGCAGGGTACTAAGAAAAGAAAGTCTTACATAGGGTCGATCCCAAGCCTCTGATACTCTGGGCTGTTGAAGAGGATTAGTTCTAAACCCCAAACTTTCAAGGCATTGCTTATAACCTGTCAAAAAATAGCACTTCTCATGAGTCAAACCAGCCAAATCCAAATTCAAGCAATGCAACCATTTTAGCTGCTATAACTAATTATACTGTTTTCATAAAACTTAGATTTCAAAACATTGCTAGGAAACCTAGGAATCACATTATTCGAAACGCAACTGTCATGAATCTACATGCAAACATAACACACATGCTATATCTAAGGGCAGGTAACAAAACCAGGCTTTAACTGAAATGTGTTGATAAGCTTACTCCCCCAGACAAAGCTGTAACTTCACCTCCCACAGATACTTTGTAAGCTGTCATGTCTCTGCTCTCATTGTACTGCTCTGTCCTCCCTCCCCCCCAAGACAATGTCATCCTTCCCCGCAGTAACTATTGGAAATTTTGCACCACTGGATTGACATCACAGGATCAGTCAGGTACATTAGCACAAACTCTTTTACAGTAACTCTTTTAAGTTATCTGAAATAATGCTGTAAGAAATTTTAAATTAACAATTAATCTTCCTTTCAGCGAGCCAACTATGTAGCAAGTGAGCCAAGCAATGACAGGACAAAAAAAAGTAGAATATGAGGAAGCATTTTTTTTCAGCTTCAATATTGAAGCAGCACAATCAAGAATACAAGAAATGCCAAACTGTTAATGGTTTTTCACTGAATAGAAAAACAGCCCTGTCCTGCCATAAGGAAGGGAGGCTCTCAAGGGATTCTGGAACATTGACAAGCACCTCTGAAAGCTCGGGAGACAGCCAAAGGTGCAAAGCATTGCCTATAGCTCTAGTCTAGAAACAAGCCCAAATTCAGTGTTCAATACCTTTTTTTGTTGTTGTTCTGGTTTAAGTATTTCTTATTAATTACTTTTCCATTATGGTCCTTTAAAAAAAAGAAAAAAAACAAAAAAAGAAAAAAACCAGCTCTAAAGCGTCTGGCATATGTTATAAGAACTGGAATGCAAATATTACAGCTTTTTCTATTCTGCAGATGACTGTGATGAGCCTGTAACCATTGCCAAGGGCTCTATAGTCTATAATTTGATAAAACAATCTCAAATCTGCTTTTTCACCTGTAGTCTATGGGAGCCAAGGTCTGCACCTGAAGCGCCCGTAAGAAGCAACTTAGAAATCAAACTTATTGCCAGGAGGTGTCATTTCACAGTTTAGGAGTCCATGCTTCTGCTATGTGTTTAAGGGCCCATGAACTGAAGAACTGCAAGTCACTGCTTTTAATGGAAAACACTCGGAAGATTTAGAAGTCCAGCACTTAATCCCATTAAGCCTATAAACTGGAAACTAGATGAAAAAGCTTGATGCCATTTAAATTACATGAGAGAACATATATTGCATAAACAAAAATTCTGTCAGCAGAGAGACATGCTTACTTGAATTGAGAAGAATCCACTGTCATCCATATTTACAGAAGGCTGCTGCTCAGTGTGAGGTTGGGAGGGAAAAAAAGGGAAAAATGGCGTGAGCATAAAAGGTCAGAAATAATTCAGTTTTGAAAATAAATATAACGGCACATACTTAAAGCAACAACTAAATATGTCCTAGTCTGTGAGGCTGATTACAATGCCCAAATAAACTTATTAACTAAAAACTTGAACCTTTAAATTAGAAACGCTCAGTGCTTAAAGGACAGACAGACCTGGGAACTTCTGTTCCTGTCTCTGCCACCGACTTACAGAAACAAAAGCCAGCTCGCTGATCCTCCTCCTTGCCATTCCTGACTTTCCTGCCTGTAGCTTTTTGTAGAATTACTGTAAAGCTCTACTAGTAACATTTGAAAATGCCAAATTTAAGCTTCATGAATGAAAGGGCCTACGCATTTCAGAAGTCTTAGGACTAGGAAATTAACCTTCTCTAGCTACACAAGAATAGCTGGTCTGTGCTACACAATATTAGATTTCAGGCAAATATCAAGCAACCTCAAATTAAGAAGATTTTACCTGTAAAAATGTTCTGTATTCTTCACTAGACACTCCTCCCTCTGCCATTCTCATTCTTTCTTCCTCATCCAACTGCTGTGCAATAGAGGATAACTCAACAGGACTAAAATATTCCCCCTGTAGCAAATTATTCAGGCAGTGCTGAGCACACAATGAGCCTTCTTGCTAACATTGGAAGAGAAAAAAAAAATACCAAAAACAACAACAAAAAAATCATGTTAATGTTTTACTCTGTAAAATGACTCAAACATTTCATTCTGGCAAACTTCCTGCCCTCCCCACTCCCCCAGAATGCCATACATGCTTTGGATGTTATTACACTGTAGTCTATAGAATACAACCCTCCCATCGATTTGATGGGGAAAAACCCAACATGTATATGACTTTATTTCCTCAAGGAAATAAATTTCATGTAAAAACGTTATTTTTGAAAACACTGTAAAAATTGCCAATGGCCTGACCAAATCACACAAGGACTCTGCAGCCATCAGGACAATGGATTCTGTCCTCTTCCAAATCACCACCACATGAAAATGAAACGGTTTAGATCTCTTCTTCCCAGTAACGAGTATTTTCAGCAACAAACACTCTCATTCTTTTTAAACTTCTCTTGCCAATAGCCACACATGGCAGGGAATCTGCTCTCCACATGTGGCTAAAGAAAGGCAGACCATTAGGACTTTGGAGTGATTTAAAAGTATACATCTACAAACATTATTTTCTTCATTTCAGGTTACTCACCCAGTTCAGGTTATAACCAATTTGTTTATTGCCAAGCAAGTGATCAGGAGCTGGAGGAGCACTAAAGCTCATTTTCCACATGCAATTTACATGTAGGAACTAGGTAAAAGAAGCTAATACTACTGGTTCTAAAATCTTGATGGCAATAATGAGGTCACAAGAAGAATAATTAAATTTGGCATACTAAGCAATGAAAATATTTTTTGTGAATAAACCATTTAAATAGAAAACACTTCCAATACTTTGTTACATATCCACAATACTGGAGATAATAGAAATGTTACATAACACTTTTAGACTGTCAACTCAAATTAAAAATGAGTAAATGAGAAGTGTCAGCTATGACTTTGTAGTACAAATTAAAAAATATCTATTCTGAATGAATGCATGTCAGGCTCCATCATTTTCGTAAGTGCAGATAAAATACTGCCTTGTTAAAAAACCACACAAACAAACCAAATTACTGTTTCCTATGAAAAGCAATCTTTCGTTACAACTAACCAAACTACAAGTACAAGACAAGATTAACATCAGCTTTGAAATCCTGCTTTTCTCTTTTGTTTTAATCAGTCCCCATTTTTATTTACATTAAGAACTCTAATGTGCATGCACTCTGTTAAAAACAAAAATGAAACCCCTCAACAGAAAACAAGAACACTTCTCTCTCCCGCCAAACCCACAGAAATTAAGAATACAAGAGCATGCCTTGGAGGAATATTCTTTAAAATTCCATTAAAGCCTCATACAAATCATATGCATAAATCTCCCATGATCTCCTTTACAGCAGGTACCTCCACAATCCCCGTGACCCCAGATTACAGAATCTTCCTAGGGCTTCATCACTCAATCGAGCAATCAGTTGTTAAAGCTAGACTGGCTATACGGCCAGGGTCCAACAGAATCCAGAAGCCTCTTCCACCTCACGTCCTTCCCACAACAAACTCAAGACTAAATGACAGTTCTTGTCCCTTTGGGACCACATGCCCTGCTGCTGGTCACATGATAAAGCTTCAACAGAAGAACCTGCTCAAGAATCACAGGTTTCTCCACCAGAATTACAGGAAACTGATTTAGAAACAAAGAGATATTAAAATACCTTTTAAAATGAGGTGTTTTACAGGCTTGAATCTTAATTTCACTAAAACGACCTTTCTGTATTTGTAGTTTTATCTTAAAGCAATAAACCTTAATTTTCACATGCACAATTTGTACATATTAAGTGCAAAATGCAGAAAACTGATGTTACAGTTTTTAACAGACATTAACTTCAATTTTTTTTGTGCAGAGAATACTGCATCTTTCCATAATCCGAAATCCTCTTGCTGAAACCTATCCTGACATTAACTGCTGCCCTGCTTTCAGAGTTTTCAACCACTTGTAGCCTACCAAGGAAAGGGCAAACTTCTAAGATAGGGGCTCCTTAAGCCTTATCCTTAAGTCCTACTTTCGGCAGTTGTCATTCCCCTTTAAAAATGCCACACTGCTTAGGTCTTTGTTTTGTTCATTTTCTTTATAAATACCATGTTTTTCATGCTTTTTTATTGGAACATCTGAGGTGTGCAGATTCAAGCTGGGGGGGGGGGGGGGGGGAAGGTGTATACATGCAGCACTCTGAATTTTTTACAGGAACCGAGAGAGTTCCTAGTTGGGGGTGGGAAATACCCCTATATAAAAACAAACAAAAAACCCCACAGACATGAGGTTCAGTTAAATTTTCCCTAGAGTAATAATGACAACAAGATTAAAAATATTTGGTACTCAAATTTAAAACAGGCATTCAGGTGTAACTTTGTAACTGCATTACTAACTTAAGCAGGGAGCAGTTGTGTTTCACATGTGAGACACCCAAAACCATTACACACACACCCCCCACAAAACCCATAGCAACTACAAATTACAATCAGCTTATAACTCTGAATGTATTATGCTCTGTCACTTAAATTTCAGCAGAGTTTTGTTATTAAACTCAAAGCAATTTAGTCACTAAAAAGTTATAATTTCATTATGCGATAGGCTAGACCACATAAGAAAAAGGTATGCTTGTTTGAACTCATTTTCAAATCTAGACTGGAACTCAAGGTCACTATAGCAGAGGCCATAATGGCTGAAATCCAACACTCATCCTCTGAGCAGCAGCTGTTTAACACCACAATGCTTGCCCAGTTTTGCTACCCAAACCTAGTTTGAAAGAACACTCTTTGGGTTCTATGGATTTCAGAACAGTAATTTTTATTATTATTAAGAAAGTTATACAGCTATCTTGCTTTATTTGCCAAGTAAACCAACCATTATGCATGAGAACTGTGCATAAAAATTCACGTTAATCTTAACGCAATAAAGGTGCGGAGACATTGGCAAAGTACATGAAAGAAGCCAATATATGTGAATAGCATTACAGCATAAATAGCTCATATTTGGGAACCAGGCTAATTCACAGCAGTTCATAGAAGCAGTTGTCTTCCAAAACAGGAAAGACTGTTCAGCACACAGAAGCACAGTACGTGAATTAGGATTTCCTTAATAGTTCCCCTTCTCATTACGCAACCCCAGCCAAGCCAGGCTAGGTGACCAGACATGTCCGACAGCACAGAAACAGCCCTGCCTGCCGCTGCTCATCTTCACGCTCGATTTCTCAGCCACGCGAGTTCTCCCTCAAGAAACAGGCACAGCTGTGGCCCGCACCTTCCCATACTTGAGGTCTATTTCTGAAGGCCCAAGAAGGGCAGTCGCCGTGCGAGAGGAAACGCCGAGGCTCAGCCCCGGCCCTCTTTGATCGCCGGTACCAACGCTTCCTCTCCCCGCAGCGCCGGCAGGCCTCGCGGAGCCGAGCCACAGGCCCCAGCCCTCCCCCGGGACCGAGGAAACCGAGCCGCTGCCTCATGCCGCCACCGGAAGGATGCCGAGGAGGGGCAGCGCCGCCCGGCCGGGCACAGGCCAAGCGTACCCCGTGGGGACCGGGGGCTGCCTCGGGGCCAGCGCAGGGACGGGAGACCCGGCCGCCGCCGCCCCGAGCAGCTCCTCGGAGAAAGCGCTCCTGGCCCGGGGGCCCAGCCGACGGCACAAGCGCCGCTACGCCGCCCCGGCCTCCGGGAGGAGCGGGGCCCTCCCCCGGCCCCTCACTCACCCGCTCGTGGAAGATTGACTCCATGTTTATTGTCAACGGCCCGCAGCCTCCGCCTCACGTGACCGCCCCAGCCAATCAAACCTTCCCTTGCTCGACGGCCGGCTGCAGCCAATCCGCGCAGGCCCCACCCCCCGCGCGCTGGGCCAGGCC